>JAAIXJ010000026.1:274256-522243 GCA_013403705.1 Heliconius hermathena | reverse complement strand
ATATAAAAGGACATGTACCTGACTGACTGAGGCAAGACGCACGCACAGCTGTAACCGCTGAGCGTAGAAATGTGAAACTTGGACAGATGTTTATTTTCATAATCTGGACATCCACTAAGAAGGGATTTTGAAAAATTTTAACCCTAAAGGGATGAAATAGGGGTTGAAAGTTTGTATGGATTTTTTTTAAATCGACACCGATTTTTATAAATCTTGAAATGCAGACTCTTAAAAATATTTAATTGAACACGTGTTTCAATCGGCACCGATTTTTATAAATCTTGAAATTCAGACTCTTAAAAATATTTAATTGAACACGTGTTTCATGGTTTTTCAGAATTCACCCCTAAGGGTGCAAATAAGCGGGTGAAGCTGCCTGCGCTCACTAGTATCACATATAGACCAATCCTTCGGCCGTGTAAGAAATGTGGCTGAAGGATTGGTATCCGTGTTAGAACCCTATAAAACAGCCACCTCGTTTGTATTGGAGTTTTTATTATTGCTTTTACTTTGTCGGAGAAAATTGCAAGCATTACTTGGTTAAGGTTCACTCATATTTTAAGCTTCAAAACGTCAATATAATAAAAACTAAGCAATTAATAAATACCTTTAACCCTAAAATGTAACCATAAAACAAAAAACTAAAAAAACAACAGCAACAAGTAAATGTTAATATTTAGAAACAGTTCTATCGTAGCAACAAGTCAATCTATTGTAAAAATGGTGGATATAACTCGACCGATGAGAAGTAGTGTCTGTGCTCTATCATTTATTAGTATCAAACTGCGTTTGTATCTCATTTTATTAAATATGAACGATTATTGGTACAATCGTAGTAATAAACTTGGTAGTTATCGCATACCAGAGGCGGTTGTAACAAAAATCAGGCTATTTATTATAGTATACCAAGATTTAACGATTTTTTATTTTGTATTTTTACGAAGCTATTATTATATATATTTAAACTATATATTTTATTATATTTATTATTAAAAACCAAATTTTCTAACTTTAAAGTTAACAAAACGCAGGACATTTTCACAGACATTTTTTTCACAGGACTTTGCAATACCTATTTGTAATAAGCGTATCAATTCTAATTACCGATTTTGTTATAAAATTTTATAATAGTGGAAAATCATGTAATTTAAAAGCAATACAATATTTGCTAAGGAACAGAAGACAAAACGGAACTGTTAAATGACTTTACGACTATTAACGCCATTTACTTGATTAGTAGTACGAATTATTAGCTCCTCCTGCCTTACTTTTGGTCAGTGCTCGTGCACCTGCCATACATCTCAACAAATTTTCATCACAGTAGGTAAGTAATATCCTAATTTTGAAGTAATTTTTGTTCTTTTTAAGTATCAGAACTACTTAAAAGTCGTAAATTATTACATACTAGAAGATCTAAGAAAAACCCTATTTTATTTTCAAAACCCTCAATATTAATCGGTAATATATTCATCGAAAAGTAAATCTATTTAAACAAAGTGTCAAAACGATATACTTACCTCCCAAAAATTGGCTGTAATACAACATGTATTACATTTTTCAGGACAGGTTTCTTAACAGTTTTTAAAATATTTCAAAAACAAATTTTAGTTCAATGTCCTGAACTTTTTGAAAAAAGTAATTCAACTCCACAAAAAGTTATCGTCAACGAAATTCGATTTCTTCTTTCTATGTACGGAATTCCTAAAAAAATTACTTGCTTTAATAAGTATCAATATTTATGTAAACGCTTAAAATAAAATACACATGTAAAAAGCTTCCTCCAACCTTAAAGTTGCTGCTCATCGCTATGTTTACCGGGTATATTACCAATTTCAAGTAAGATTTGGTTCTGTTCTATGCCACGAAATTCTCCTTTTAAAATCGTAAGTCGGTCGTGTTGCAATTTTGAATTACCAACAGTAGAGAATTTGTTTGATACCAACGAGAAGGTAAGGCGATACACCACTATTGATGCAAATTGCATCAACTTTTATCCAGAATGAGAAGATGAGAAAGATCTAAAAGAAAGACAAGAAGAAGTATTAGACGGTTATAAATCGAATAAGTTTTTCTACTTTTTTTATTTCCAAATTTACTAATATCCTATATTTTATTTGTTTTTCTTTTTAAGCTTAACGTTGTAATCTGTTATTATGCAAACATTTCAAGCTAAACAGAATCACAACAGACCTGTGGAATAAAGCGAAACCACTTAGTATATATTCTCATGTGACGTGGAAACGTGTGCATATTAGAAGAGTGGTTTGGTTTGGTTTGGTTTCTTTTAATATGGCGTTCCGAGCGTGCCAGTTGAGCACAAAGTCACTTCGCCAATGTCACGTTGAATGGAGAACACACGAAAGAGGTTGTACGGTAAAAAAGATAATATTATTAGAAGAGTGTGTGTGTGAGTGTGAAGATTATAAGTAACTATAACAATTTTTTGAATAATTGAATCTCAGAAACTGGCTCTAAGGGAAAAATTACTTAGTTATAATAATTATTATAACTAAGAACACTTATAACTGTTCAAATAGCAGTCATTTTTTTTATTAAGTAAATAGCCACGGGATCATTTATAATTAACATAATGTAAAAATCATAACAGAGGCAATTGTAGCGCTTAGAAAAACTAAAAATTATGGCTGTTATTTGAATTATTATATTTAAGTTTCATTTATAATAAATATGTAACGAAGATATTTAGTCTTACTTCACACACAGCATTTATAGGAAAATAAGGATGCTATGTATGCTATCAAAACAGTAATATTTTTTAATTCACCCCGTCGAGTGTGTCTATTACCCCACATACAGCCTGAATAGAAATAACATATTTTTGTAAATAATTAGTAGTCGTGAGTATAAAAACACATTTTACTGCGTAAAATTTTTTTTATAACTATTACCTCATACTTTAATATAAATTGTTCTCACATTTAAACTCCGAAATATTGGAAAATGAAACTTAAAGCCTAAATATATTTCTATTGACCCCCCTTAATTGTATGCAGAATCGTCTTTTGATGAAAAATATATGTATATGCCTAACAGTATATTTTATCTGTGGTAGCAATACTCCGCGTCACTCCCGCGTAACCTATCTCTTTCTGTTTTTGATTTGTAAATATTGTGGTTGCGGTTATATTAAAATTTAATTTAGGAATGAAATAAAAATACTTAGGTATATAGGATAAATAAATAATTTAATAGTTCTAGTCATTATAAAATAAAATGAAAATCGCTATTGAAGGATGTGCTCATGGTGAATTAGAAAAAATATATGAATGTATTGAAACTATACAAAATAAAGAAAGTATAAGTATCGACTTGTTAATTTGTTGTGGAGATTTTCAATCCGTACGTAATAATGACGATCTACGGGCAATGGCAGTGCCAGAAAAATATCAGAACATTTGTACTTTTTATAAGTAAGTAAAAGTTGTAACTTATGCCAAAATTAAGAATTTACGTACAACAAATTGAGGCCGGTCGTGGCGCNAAGGGGGAAACGGTGTGTCTTAACACTAGGTTTCCTCTGCCTACTCTGCTGTGTGCGGGATACAGTGTGAAGCTAATTTAATTTAACGTATAACTTAAAAAACATTGTTTTCTTTCAGGTATTATAGTGGTGAGAAGGTAGCGCCTGTCCTAACAATATTCATTGGTGGGAATCACGAAGCGTCTAACTATTTGCAAGAACTCCCTTATGGAGGTTGGGTTGCCCCAAATATTTATTATATGGGTAGAGCAGGTGTTATCAGATTTGGAAATTTACGAATAGGCGGTTTGTAACTTACTTAGTCTGTAAAGGAATGAATATTTATCCTACTGCATATATTACAGATGAAAATATTTTCTAGGTTTGTCAGGAATATACAAAGGCCATGATTACTTACAAGGGTTATGGGAGTGCCCTCCTTATACTCCAAGTTCATTGAGATCTGTCTATCATATAAGAGCATTAGATGTTTTCCGTCTCAGCCAAATTAAGGATAAAGTACATGTTATGTTGTCTCATGACTGGCCAAGAGGAATAACTGACTATGGTGATAAAGAGCATCTTCTCAAACACAAACCATTTTTTCGGTAAGTGTACAGGGAATGAGTTCAGTACAAAAAAAATAGTATGTTATGACCATTTAAGCAACTTTATATTTTTTTAGTGAAGATATTGAGTCAAATCAATTAGGTAGCCCTCCAGGAGAAAAATTGCTGTTTACTCTAAAACCCCAGTATTGGTTTGCTGCACATTTGCACTGCCAATTTGCAGCTCTGGTGAAACATAAAAATGATGAAGAAACTAAATTTTTAGCACTTGACAAATGCTTACCAAAAAGAAGGCATTTACAAATTTTGGACTTACCATCAGATTATGATGGTGATAAGCTTCTTAAGTATGACACAGAATGGTTGGCCATATTAAAAAACACCAACCATCTTTTATCTGTTAAGAATATTGATTGTCATTTGCCAGGTCCAGGAGGAAATGAAAGGTATACACCTACATTATGTATGTTTTTTTTTTAAAAAAGTTGGCCAGTGGGGCTGCAGTCCTAAACACAATGACCGTGGGTTCAATCCCAATCCCCCACACAGATTGAAATATTTCTATTTCCCCGCTTTTGCAAATGACAAATGGTGAAGAATGGTCACAAAGTTTTGAATTCCAGGAAGAATTAGAAGTAATGTCTTGCCAGTTGACGTTCAATTCTCTGCACATCTTGTAGGATAAAATGATAAACTTAAAAAAATACAAATAAAACACTATATATATTATTAACAGCTATATAATTATAATTTAAATTACTTTTAGATTTGATTTTACACCAACTACTGAAGAAAAAGACTTAGTAGAGAAACAATTGATTACATTGACTATAAGCAGTAATGCTTTTGTAAAAACAGCTGCTATTTATAATCCTAAGACACCAAAGCATACACCAACAGAGCCCATAATAAATTATCAGACTTCCCATCTATGTGAAAAGTTAGGTATTGATGACCCTATTCAAGTGGTTATGGCAAGATCAGGTAGAACCATGAAACAAATAGTTATACAAGATAATTCTAATACAAGTGAAGATAAAAATATAGATGACATCAAGGTTGAAACTCCTAAAATACTTACTAAGATGTCACTTCCGGCGCCTGTAACTCCTAGCAATCATGAAAATTATTCAAGCCATGATATGTCTCGAAACACATCCACACCAGATAATAGCTTGCTATCTGACAATGGAAACAATACTTCTAATTGTATGACACCCCCGAGCGCAACTAAAAAGGTTTTTAAAAGACGCAACCTGTCAATGTATACAACTGAAGAAGATGAATGTAATGAAAGTAGCTCCCCTGATTCAATAAGTCCAAGATCAAGTAAATTACCTTGTAAAAATAATGAATTTTAAATACATATAAATACATATTAGGTTTTAATATAATTATTTAGCACAATTGCAATTTACTACTATTCATGAACATTGTGTGACAATAAAATAAATAATATATTAATTTTAATACTACAATATTAGATAGTTTAGAAATGAACCGATTGTATGTAATAAACACAATCAATGGTTTGTGTAAGATTGTTATCTTCAATCACACAAATCAAATGAAAAAAAGACATTTTTGATGTTATTGTAATAGGTTGTTGTCACTCTGCAATAAGAACAATTTGTTTCATATGTTATATAATGAGACAATTTAATTAATATTATTATTTTATTGTTTAAGCTATAGTTTTATAAATCAACAATTTTAATAATCATATCATGTGTCTCAATTTGTGTTTTGGTAGATTTTACTACTCTATTGTCATAGTTTTATACTAAGATATCTTTTATTTTAAAATTTGGCAATAAATAAAGTGCAATGAGATTAATTCTCTGTCTATAATCTTATGATTGAAATTGGGAGATTTGTATTTGTTTATAATAAAATATTAAACTATTGAAATGAAATCATTTTAAAGAATTATGAACATGTATGTACTTAAATTTTAAATTAATGATTTAACTCTTATCAATAAACATCTTACATTTAACATTTAATTATTTGAATCTTCTTCACAATGACTTAACAAGTGTTCCTTCAATTTGGGAATGCTTTTTGCTTCAAAATTGCATTGATTGCATTTTAATGGTGATGACATTAATTCCTTATGAGTCTCACTTGGCATTTTGTCTATACTGCCATCTTCCTTTATTTTCTTCATCAATTCTGAAATAGATTGGTGAGATTAGTAAACTAGAAAGTAAACACATTTTACTTTTTCTTCCAATACAGTACAATAATAACTGACCATCATAAGATATAAAAAATGGAGTAGTAAAACTGTTCCAGTGAATTTTTGTTTTAAGACAAGGAGAGATCATATCTCGACTGATAATATGCATATGAAGTCTCTTCATACTAGGAATTGCATGAAATCCTGCTTGAAGATCTATATCGCTGTGATCTTTCTGAATCATTTTAAAAATCAAACCAAACTCTTTCAGTAAATCAACATGTGTTTTATTTAAATTATATATACTATCTATACTTTCACGAGATAGGACTAGATAGTGTAACTTCGCTTTGGGATATTTATCACGAATGATTACAATATTTTCAGTTTCCTTTACAATAGTACTGGGATCTTTCATAGATTCCAGTAGGCCCAATGACCAGTGCCCTTTGGACTTGCTCATATTTGATGTATTTTATTATATTTCGTAGAAGATTTAGTGTTCACAATATTTTTTCTTAATGAAACTAAATCTTAATTTGATATTGGACCCATACGTATCAATAATATAAAAACAACGTTTGATTTGATTACTCCGTTACATACACCTAACGTTCACTTCTATAAATTTTATGAATATTTGATATATTAATGCAAAAGGTATATATTTGTCTTGTTACAAAATATTATTTTAAATTTTGACAGATTCAGTAAGTAATAAATATATTGACTATTCAATTGTGTATGTGTTGCCAACTCCAATAAAACCGGACTTGGATAGTAGTAGTACCATAAAATGCTAAAAGTATAACGTTTCCAAACTTGCTTAACTTTATTTAAATTTAAAAATTAAGAAAAAATGTTTATGAGACAATAAATAAGATAAAAAATTCATAAAATATATTTCAATATATTATTCAATATTTCTAAAAGCACGCAAAATACAAACTATATAAGTTGTTTTTGTTGACTTTCAATAGATATTGTTCCATTTATAAATCAGTTTATGAAATTATTTAAATTAGAAAATAGCTAAATATATTTTTTAGCTTCACGCACATAGCAGGGTGGACAGAGGGTACTTGGTAACGTAGTGATACTTCCGTTCTCCACTTTCCGCCGAATTCTGGAGGTGTCGCGTATTGAGTGGTGGAGCTCAAAGCTGATGCAATTTTTTGAACATATATTATATAGAAATAAAGATCCGGCGCTTACGAAAAATACGAATAAGTTAAATTAAATACTATTTTTATTTTTTTATAGTTCCGTGCCTCAAAAGAAGAAAACACAAGAATGTGTTTATTACTTTAGTTAGATATTTATAGGATCATTGTATTATTCATTTGCTGTCTTGTGTGTCTCAAAATATTTTTTCCCGAATCATGAGGTATCAAACTAAAATCAATACTAAATATCCAGGTCTAATCCCTTAGAGTACAAAAAAATAAACTCCTAGGACCTGTAAATTAAGGATACGCACACTTATGCTTCATTTGCATCATGTTATATGATGTTCGCCGAATAAACCCTCCACCGAGGCCAACCGAGGAATCCTTCTAGCCTCTTTTACCCTTTACTCTTGTTAAAAATTTTTACCGTTCTTTAATCATTTATTCTTTTGATTTACTCAAACCACCTGAGCACGTTATTTTTTATTTTCACCATTACACCCTTGTGAGGATTCATACATACATTCCATAATTCATACCAGATTGGGTCGGTCACAATCTAAATGTCGAACTAGATATTTTAGGTTATCAAAATCTCGTTTTTGCTTAAATAAATTAATGAAAAATAATCAGAGCAAAGCCATGCTATGAATGCGGATCGGAACTAGATGACGAACTAAATTAATCAGAAAAAAAAATTAAGAACTAGAGCCGAGTGGGCCGTGCCCACCCCAGAAATTTTACTTACAACAAAATTTGCCTCGAAAAAATCCAAAAACAACATTATGTTCAAAGATAAAATTCAGGCCCCTTCCAGAAAAGAAATCTAGATACGTTAATCTTACCGACATATCTCGCTGTCCTTAGTTGAAATGCTGAATTTTCGTGTTTTAAGAGAGGCCAGGAAAATTTGAAATCATATTCGACTAACTGTAAAATGTGGTTTTTATAACATATGGCTGATTGTTTGTAGCATCCTTTCTTGTCATTACTATATTTTGGAGGTTTTTTGATTATATTTTTCCTCGTAATGCGTCTATTAAATTAGTAGACAGGATTATGATTTCTAATGAATATGTTGAGAATGACATAATTCAAGAATACAGATTTATATAATGGTTATTCCACTATGCCACAATGGCCTCACGAGATTTCTATATAAAATGATAAAATAAAACAATAGTAGGTTGGTATTAAAATCTATTTTTATTAAAATCACATTGAAAACATAATACATTTTCATAAATTCCTAATTAATAAAAATAGTTATTACTTATTCGTATTACCTCTTAACTTTAATAATAATAATTAAAATATATTAAGTGACAGTCATGACTGAAAAAGCTTTATTTAAGCTTCGTATTGTTTAAGCTTTATATTTTGCAGTCATAAGATCAACTTTTTCAAATAAATACGTCATACTCATTTCGTACCTTAATTAGAAGTTAGTTAGAACTTAGATCTAAACTAACTTATTAGTGAATAATTATAGTACACAATTAAATAAGGCCACAATATATCTATATATACTCAGAAAAGTCACAAGTAAATCTACTTTTTAAAATATTAATGTTTTACAATTTAAATTACAATTTAACTTTAGGTGGTCTACTGTACGGTGGGGCGACCCGTGTAACCAGATTCTGGAAGCGAATGATGCGCTAGTTCTCGCAATATTTGTTCGAAGCCTTTCCCTGAGGGCGTATGGAGATTACTATTTTTTAACATTGTCGCATTCAATTTTGTTGCCAGGTAGCACATCTGGAAATAATAATTTTACATAATATAAATATAACATGATAAAGAGATTTCTTTCAGCTTTATGCTGTATCACGCAGTTAGTGGCGTAGGAAGAGGAAAAAATTAAGAATTAAGCTGTAAATTTGTATAAAAAATATACTCTCTACTTAGGGTGTCACGACAGCCGCAAGAGCAAAAGCGTGTGACTGTAAACGCGACTACTGTGTGTTTGATTCCCACTCGGGGGAATGAAATATTTTATATCGTTATTTCCTCGCTCTGATAACAAGTCAAAGTGCGGCGTTAAGCTCTACCACTCAAATAGCAATGGGGATCGGAGTATCTTAATAGTAGGTTCCATGCGCCTACACTTTTATGGGCGATATAGTGTGAAAAAAAACAATAAACGAACTTACCAAAAGCGCAGACATAAACAATAAAGCTCCTAAAGCCACGGCGACCATCATAGATGTCGCGCAAGTTGCTTCTATAGGCGTTCTGTGGAACAGCTCCCCGGGCATTACCACTGTGTACTCGAGATTCTCTTTAAACCTCGTAAATGGTATAGAACCATTGTCAGATACAAGGGAAGATGCTGTAATATTGTGATTTGCTTCTGGTAGGGCTCTGCGTTTACGGCCGTGACCTAAAACATATGAATTTTCATCTAATTATAAATCTATTACTTTAATTTTAGTAAAAATAAAATAGTCTTCTTTTTAAATTAGTATAGTTTTATTTTTAAATTGATATAAAGATATAAATATTTATTGTTATACTATCTAAATGTTGCATTGATTGATTGAGAGATTGAGAGTTCATTGAATGTAATAGATAAAGACAAGATAAGCGAAACCTACCAGATGGCTCAAATAGATCGAGGCAATAGTCCGGTTGGCAATCTGCTGCATCCATACAAGCTTTGATCTGGGAATGTATCCAAAGAGTGGAACGTTCCTTCATTGATGCCAATAAGAAAGCTTCGAAGTCCAGAAATACTTCGTTATGACGCTCCCGGTAACGCGCTGGTTGATGTGGAATAATTGAAGCGAAGTCTCTGTTTCGGCATCTGTGAATAAATTGAAATTAGTTTGTAGTAATTTTAGACTAGTCCAGTCAGTATTCAAAGTTAATCGTTGCGCAGACGTACAAGTGTGTGATTGGAAACGAGACTGGTGGACTCAATTCCCACTCGAGGAAATTCAATATTCATTAAAATTTATATTTTCATTTCTTCGCTCTGGTGTCGAAGCAAAGTGCGGCATTGAGTTCCGCCACTCAACACGTAATGCTTCCAGAATTTCGGGGAACGGAGTGTCTTAACACTGGGTTCCTTCTGCCTACCCCGCTGTTTGCGGGATACAGAGTGAAGCTGCAATCAGCTTACGTGAGTAGAAAATAAATGTTTACCCGTCTTTAACAAGTAAGACAGCGCCAGGTGCGTGCGGACGATCCGGATCGGGCGAGACCGCTACCTCCAGCAGTTTGATGTGACGCCACGCGGAGTCAGGGTTGATACGAGCTCGTAATTGTAATTTAGTTCCGATTGGTACAGCCTGTACAAATTATATGATATGTCAGTCATATAATAATTTTACGTGACAGCTTACATGGTTAATCATACTTTATAATATGGATGTTTTAAAAGGTTCAGTGATAATCATCGAGGCCAGTCGTGGCGCAGGGGCACAAGCGTGTGACTGTAAGCGTTACAGGGACCACTATGCATGTAGGTATAATAAAAATTAACTGTGATAATCAAACAGAAACTTCGCCCCACCATCCCCAGTCATAAAATTAAAATCGTTCGCGGACCATATTTAGGCTTCTGCGGACCACTGGTGGTCCGCGGACCACTGGTTGGGAACCACTGCTTTAGACAAAGCCTGCCCTTTTATACCTATGCGGGATACAGCGTGAAGCTGAAAAAAAAGATAATTATCAAGACTTTTTTTATAAATCGTTTCTTGTGTATATCAAATTGTGCGTGTACTCAAATTTTTATTTTTTATTTTTATGTGTAAAAAGTAGTGCATGAACGTCACGTACAGTATTTACCTGGTCGACAGGCATGTCGAGTGAGTGATTAGAATGTCGTGACACGGGCGGGGCTTCTTTATATAATGCTACTTCGTACTCCAGACGGCCGGGCGTCTCTTCGACCACACCTGAGACGCGGGCGCCGTGCGGACTAAAATAAAAATTAATATGGGACATAAGACATTAACGTTTGTTTAAATATCGTTTGGCTTTTGGTTCTGAACTTATTAGTTTATAATATGGGTTAAGCGAGAAGGGTATGTGGGTATAAAGTTGATATGGTAAAAAAATATTAATATTTTTGGACACCTACGAACTAAATTGGGAAATAAACAAATAATAAAGTGAAGAGAAAGTAGTAAATAGACAGTCGTGAGTGCAGTCCACAGCAGAGAAGATCTGCGTGGAACATAATAAGGAGATAATAAGATCTTCTATTGAGACCCTGGGTGAAAAAGTACCTGCCGTAAGTCAGCTAGTGGGTAGTTAGCATATAATTCGAGTGAGCTAGGTATAATTTTACCACCCACAGTGAAACATAGAGGGTGTTAAACACATAGTGTTAGATTCGAAAATACAGAACAAATAACAGGTAAGCATATACCTAATTGAGGGTAGTCGTGAGGCGCGGGTAAAAGAGTGAAACTGTAAGCGCAACAGGTTGTGAGTTCGATCCCCACTCGAAAAAATGAAATATTTAAATTGTATATTTCTTCACTCTGGTAATGAAGCAAAGCGTAGCGTTTAGTTTCGCCACTCAACACGCAATGGTTACAGATTTCGGTGGAAAGTGGGGAACGAAGTATCTTAATGTGAAAGGAGTATTTCCTATTGCCTACCTTGCTACGTGCGGGATACAGAGTGCAGCTAGTAAATATGTATATTTACCTAATGTTCATTATATTTATTTACCTAAATATTTATGTATGATTGATATTTTACATTTTAATCAATATTGTGTAACCCAAAAATATATTTTCTGAACACAACGTGTTTCATTTAGAATTAAAAACTGAACTGCCACCATTATGGTAGAGTGTAGAACATTATCTATATATTATTGAATATTTTGAAATGTCACTAATTCTTGGGGGTTCAAATCTTACTCAGGATATGGCACAATTGCTTCTTTGTAGTAGTATACTCACAAGCTACCGGCAAAACCTGCTGCCTTGTTTTCGATGATAGTAGGCTCTGGAGGTTTGCACATGATGATTAGCTCCTGGTCGGACTGCATCACCACCCCAGGAAATTGTGGGAACCAGATGCGCACGTGAACAAAACCCTAAAAATAAAACCAAAATGAAAACACTATGTAAATGATTATACTTTAAGCGATAAGGCCGCCTTATTGTACATGTTGTTTCTGTTAATTTTTTACATAAATTGTGTAAATTTTATGATCTATAAATTATATTGTATTGTATTCTATATATATAAATGTGTATATTATATGCATAGGTTACATGCATGTTTAGAGGAGTATTTCAACTAAATATTAGCCAACAATAGGATAGCACGTTATTATTGAATACTTGCTTAGTACCTACATTTTTTAATTTTACTAAATAACAACTTTTTTCTATTAATGTTAATACTAGAAAATATTCCTAAATACTACTCGTTTAATCACAGCAGTCAACAAAATAAACGTACCCTATATATGTCATGAAACGTGAGTTATTACTGTTTGCCAAGAGAGTACTATGTTTATCGTGTATTTTAGTTTCCCTCATATTACCGGTCTACGGCCTCCAGTTAATAGTATATCAGCGTAGTGGAGTAGGTGCCTCGTTGTCTATAGCCCACTAAACACTGCATACTGTTATTGTAACGGGATCACTATTATATGTCAATGTTAGAGAAGAATACTCGATGACGATGGAAAAAATCATATTAGATTGTCACATCATTATCATGTTTCCGCAGTGTACGGTGAAGATGGATACAATGAAAAAAACATTATCGTTTTGTGAAGACTATTATTTTGTTCTTTAATTTTTTAAAGAAATATGATTTAGATATGTTTTGAAGTCAGTCGTGGTGCTATGGCACAAGTGTGTGGCTGTAAACGCGGCTGTTGTGGGTCCGGTTTCCGCTCGAGGAAATGAAATATTTATTTAAATTTATATTTTAATTTTCGATTTTCGAAGAAAAGCGTGGCATTGAATTCCACTACTTAACACGCAATGCCTTCTGAATTTAGCGAAAAATGGAGAACGGAGTGTCTGAATAGTAAGTTCCCTCTGCCTACCACGCTGTATGCACGGGTTACAGCGTGAAGATGATTTATTTTATTTGTTTATGTTTTTAGATAAATAAATATCACGCGGAGTAATTGTAAACTTTTTTGTAATAACAGTAATGTGTTAAAAGTACCCACTATCTTCTACATATTTTTGCCATAACATATATTATCTACGTGCAAGCCCATAGAATAACATAAGTACCTATGTTTGAATTCAAGATAAAAATAAGTAGTTCAACACGTACTAAGCTAAGCTATAACTCAATTATACAAGTAAAATACTCACGTTTCTCTTTAGAACGCCGCATTTAGTGAAATCGTTTATCCTCAATCTGTATAACAAGCCGGTGGGGTCCTCCGGCTCTGGTCGTATTTGGCACACCGGATCCGCAATTGGGTCAGTTATGCGATCGTCGGCGAAGAGCGGGGCGCCGCGGAAGCCTTCCGGCTTTCTCAGTAGAGCGCTCACGGAGTCTCTGATGCCGGAGCCGGCGCTGGCGAACGTGCACTGGATGTCGGTTACTGTGTTACGGAGAAAAGTGTTTATTTATACTTTTGGAATATAATTCCGATGTATTTTCATTTGAATATAATTTTGAAAATTATTTTTGTAGTCCTTGTTATGAAATAGGGTTAAATGATGTAATGTTTATAAATATTTAACATAATTAAATAAATAAGAGGTCATCGTGGTTCGGTTAGACAGCATCTGAATCGTAAACGCAATGGGTGCGGGTTCCCCGCTCTGGTAAAATTTCCGCCACTATACATAAAAATTATGCCATGGATTTAGGCGGAAAACCAAGAATGTTTGAATGGTTATCTTAGTCTTCCTTACTAAGCGGGACAAAAAGCTGTAAAATTTATATATTTTTTTAATAATCCTATAAGAGATAAAACTATAAATGAATTGTCAATGGGTTATTTAAAATATCTTTCTACCATCGAGTAAAAATATGACAAGTTTATATTTAGATTTAGTTTACAATCTACAATTTTGATGTAGGCATCAGGCATGTAAGGCACTCACCGTCATAGTCTTGGCTGCGTACAACCGGAACCTGTAACAATGAGCATTCAAAGCTGTAAAACAGATAATTAAGATGTTAAACATATTGTTTGTAGTATATATACTTACTTTTAAGTTAATTAGGTAGTGTTAGAGTTTTGTCTAATACAATAGAACTAAAATCGTTTTTACTTTTTTGGTTCTGAATGTTCTGTTATTTTAAAACTTTAAGGTAATAGTTTGTTAACGAATTACGAATATGTAATAATAAAATCTGGAATATTGATATATTTTTACATAAAAAAAATGTAAACCAAAGTAAAAGTACCTACCATACAGGTGCTTTCAACTTATTTTACACTAAATTGACCTTCTTTTTACAGTTCAATATTTTGAATTTGTGTTACGGCTTAGCGATCGTAAAACAGCTTACATCTATACTTTTGAACAATTGAACTTTAAAGTCGACCGCAATCCTAAATGCTTAAATATTTGAGTTTTATTTAAAACGTGATCGAATAAAACCGCAAAATTTAATAGGCTGTAGGTAACCGAAATTAACCTGCTTTACATTTTATAGGTAGTAGGTACTATATTGTTTACGGTATAGGCTGGACTGTTTTGAAATTAATGATTTATTATAATCTAAATTATAATTAAGCGTGTAGTACCTGTATCTAAATAAAAATGCATAATTAAATGTCAAATAGGTGAGCTTTTTAGTCATTTAACAGTATTTTTCTTTGGCGTCACGCTGTATCCCGCACACAGCAAGATAGGCAGAGGGAGTCTAGTGTTAAGACACTACGCTCCTTACTTTCCGCCTAATTCTGGAGGCATTGCGTGTCTAGTGGCGAAACTTAACGCCGCGCTTTGTCTTGACACCAAAGCGAAGAAATGAACATATTAAATATTACCTTTCCTGGAGTAGGAATCAAACCCACAACCTGTTGTCACATTAACAAGTCAGACGCTTGAAGTGGCACATATTATGGCACGTATATTTTTTTATTCTCAAAATAAGCGTTTGCAGATATTGATCGTAACACAAGTATTAAGTTAGACCTGTATGCAAATTAGAACCCAGACTGGAAACGGTTTTTTCCTAAAACGGTGCCGCTCTGGTTATTAAGCGTGAAGTGAAGAGAGAGAATTAATTGATCTTATATATTGTTTTCGTATGGTATAACGTTCTGGTTTAGACGGTCATTCATCTTTGTACGCTATTACTAGTATTATACATGAATACTTTTTTTTTCATTATTATTTATGAATAATTAATAATTATTTGGTATTTCCCATATTTGTGTGTGTGTGTGTGTATATATATATATATATATATATATTTAAGCAATGTATAGTATGGAAGCGAAAATATTAATAAAAATTTGATCGTAGCCCCTGATCAGAGTAAGAATGTTTTATTTCGGCAAAAGTAAGATATACATATATTGCTTAATAAAATGAAAAGGTATAAGTATATCAAAATCTTTTTAATATAAGTATGTAGGCCACTACTCCTTTAGGAAAACTTAAGATTTTTTAACGTTCAACCGTCAACTATCCATATTGTATTGATCTAAGTTGAGTTAGCATAATTTTAGCGCCTTTTTATTATATTATATTCTCACTTTATACCACACAAAATATATATATATATATGACGTATATGTCACAAAAAAATCTAAAAAAAAAACAGCTTCACGCTGTATCAAGTACACAGCAGAGTAGGCAAAGGGAATTCTGGATGCACTACGTGTTAAGCGGCGGAACTCAACGCCGCATTTTGCCTCGACACCAGAGCGAAGAAATGAAAATATACATTTAAATAGATATTTAATTTTCTCGAGTGTGGATCGAATCCACAACCAATCGCGTCTACCCTCCTGCGCCACGACTGGCCCCTAAAACTATCAAAAAACATGAAGCATGCCTGTTTTTATTTCTCTTTCTCTTTTAATTCTTAACTTTTGCACTATTAGTGTATATAGACGGTTTTAAATCCAATTTTCACTTTGACTATAAATATATTTATAAAATTTAATACCGTGTAACGTTATTAGTCTAATATATTTTGCTCTTATGTATATGTAGATATATTTAATAATAGTTTAACATATTTAATACAATGTACTAAACTTGTTTATTTACATTTACTAAATACAAATAATCATAATGTATAGGTACCAAATCCTTTTTTTGAGAGTAGTCGCACGCAACTTCGTTTCGAACTTTATAACCATTTTCATACTTTTATCGTTATCATAAAAAAAAACAATAAGAGCAAAAATTTCGAGACATTGTGTGTGTTAGTTAAGTGGCGGAATTCAACGTCGCGCTTGGCTTTCTTTAGAACGGTAATAAAATATTGTGCAAAAACTTTATTTAGTTTTACTCTCTGTTTTTTTATAGATTTTATAGTTTAAAAAAAAACATTTTTTAAATAATGTAATATTTATATAATTTTATACTTTTCAGTTTCGTCTATATCTTCTCACTGTTATTAATGCATCGCAAAGCGTTTTTCCGGTAAATCTAAATCTTCAGCTGGTCCATATCGTTTAACACTAGAGTGATTGCCAAAACAATTGAAACGAATCCAAGCACGACCTGTTTATCTTCTTTACTTCAGAAATCTTTACCCACTTTCCGGCTACGTCTTTAGACTCTAGATATGTTTTAGCTCGAGAGTACTGCCCTGCCGCTGTCGATGTTGTCCTTTATGGTCGATTTGATATCACGGGGTATTTTATATCACAAGTCCATGTCAACAAGTCCACAACCACCACTGCATTTTTGAGATTCAACGCTGCAATTCAGCCACACTTATGAAAAATGGTCATGGAAAATTTCGAGAAACGAAAAAAGTTTGCCGAAAGCTTTATTCATAAAATAACAGATCAAGCAAATGGTCTCCACGCTTCTAGACCAATGTACTTTATGATTTAATAAAAAACGGTGTTTTCTATAATATTTAATTCAATCTTGCGTTATTTTGGGACTCATGTCCCACAGTGGAACAGAAGTCATATTCCAAATTACAGCTCAATCGATCACTCAGAGTGAAGAAATGAAAATATTAAATATTTCATTTGCTGGAGTGGGAATCGAACCCACAATTTGTCGAGTTTACAGTCACACGCTTGTGTCACAACTAGCCTCACCTAGCTATGGTTCTTCGTTATATTTATTATTTTTATACAAATGAGAAATAGTTATCACATTAAATAACTTTTGCTACTTATTTCTCAGTCAGTGGATGAAGATAAGACTTCAAAACTTCAAGAACAAAAAAGATAATCAAAATCAGCTTCACACTGTATTCCAGACACATCAGGGCAGAGGGAACCTAACGTTAAGACACTCCGATCCCCACTTTCCGCCGAATTTTGGACGTATTGCCTGTAGAAAGGTGAAAGTCAGCGAAGAAATGATAATATGAATTTAAATAAATATTTCATTTCCTTGAATGGGGATCGAACCCACAACCAGTCACGTTTACAGTCACATACTTGTGCCCCAGCGCCACGACTGGCTTTAATGTTTTGTTTAATATGTGATAGCTGCGAAAACTACTAGAACTCCTATTTCTGCGGTTAATTTTAAATCTTATGACAATATAATTGTCCAGAGTTTAATGACCCGAGGCGATAATATCGTTTTATAAAACAAAAGTATGTATGTATGTATGTACGTCTCAATTAAGCGCCATGTTACATTTACTTCCTCGACTTTGTCCGGCAGTCACACGCTCCTTATCGCTTTCCCATGCGATTTACTGTCATTAAACATTTAATTATTTTCTCTGTGTTAAGATTTTATGTATGCTTGTAATTTTTTTTTCAAGTATTTTAAGCCTATTTTGTTAGTAAAATTTTCTGATTGTAAGCGGCGTTGAGTTCTGTGTTAATTTCGTAGTAGTTCTTAGTGCTGTAGAGTCTCTAAATAGGTGAAAATGGGGGAATAACGTAGCTTTAGAGTCTCTAAATAGGTGAAAATGGGGGAATAACGTAGGTATTTTATTGCTGAGTTTATAGTAAACGGGGATTGTGAGAAAGTAGGACTTTAAAATCAACGGATTGCCCCTTTGTTTATCTTTGAAGAACTGAATATGGAAAAACTCGTCCAAAGGTATTAAAACTTTCTAAAAGGACAATGAGAACTCCTTTAATATGACGATTGTCAAATGAACTTAATTCAAAAAAACATTACTTTTAATTTTATATCTTACTATAATATCTTTAAGGATCAAAATTACTCACATCCTGTCAGTTGTTTTATAAAAAAAATGTATGAAACAACAAATACCAAATTAAGTTTGAATTTTTTTGTGTTGCAATTATAAAATCCGGATTAAATTGTGGTTTTGTAATACAAGCTACTTTCTACAAGCCCTTGAGGTCACGTTACATATAGTTTAAAGAAAATTTAGTTACATTTGTTTAGCGATATAGAAACGTTCCTAAGAAAGAAGGAAGCTATCTTCATCGGCGACAGTCGGACAAATGATTGTATTTAGATTGATTTAATGCTTTCCCATCACAATGTACGCCCATGGGCGTAGGAGTATGGGAGAGCGGGCGGACCATTCCCAACTCAGAATAGTTTGATCTATTCTGAGTTTGGGATGTTACTAAAAAAATTTACCCTAAAAAAACCTTTACATGGACAGTTCTATTTAAATCTAAAGTTTATACACCCCCCGGAAAATATCTCTAGATATGCCCGTGTGTACGGTGTTGAGTTCCGCCACATATTACTTCGAATTCGAACCGAATGTGAATCACAGATTCTCGTCACTAGTTTCCTTATTACTTTGAAATTTTAAAAAAGATAACACATAAGATAAATGCAATAAGCACGCTTCAATGCCCACGCTATAATCGGATCATTGACGATATCTAGCCCCGCCGGTCAAGCGGATCAAAAGCATAAGCATTTGCACGCACGCTTCAAGTACGACAGAATATGATTACATTGATTACACATAAACCCTGTAACAGTAAGAAAAGTACTCAAGAATTATTAAACCCCTTACTCACAAGCAAGATTATATAGAATTATACATGTAGGTACATATTGAATATAAATAGAATTAAAGCTAAAAGATATAAGATTTTTGGATAATAAAAAAAAGGATAAAGAAAACGATATACAGTAACAATATTAAAATCAACTTATATATGTATATATCAAACACCATTGTACGAGCTTGTAGAAAAAAAAGCTTAATGTGCCTAATATAATAATTTTTCTTACCATTTAACGTTTTTATGACCACTATTAACCAGTAAAAATAGTCGGAGAGCTTTTTGTGCGTTCAACGCAGATCTACGAAGCGTGAAATTTAATATTGTTAATGGTTCCAATCACGATTTCCAAATGCTCGATCATGTCTATTCATATAAGTCAAAATGTAGTAATTAGAGCGAGGAAGGTTGGCTCATCTTAATTTATTTGTTCTTAAACAATGTTGTGTAAATCTTAGTAAAAATTTTTCCATTTCAAGTGAATAATGTATGTACGTAGGATACATCCTATCTCCTAATTAATTGTATAGGTAAATTATTAGGGAATTAATACTGAATATCTAAATTATATTTAAGATAGTCAAGTAATTATATTGATTTTTAATCACATTAACAGAAGTCATAATCCAATTTTGTATATACCTATATAACATTATAAAATTATAATTTCATAAAAATAATATATTTCTCTGTTTAAATACATACCAAGAGGAGAAGCAGGAGAGCGCATCCGCTGGCGCTCGTCATGCTTGCGGTCTGCCACACTCGAGCGCGGAGCCAACCGTTAATGCTCTCTGCCCCGATTACTTTTCTAATGCTATCACAAAAAAACAAGATCGACTAACTATCAAAAATACTTATTTTTATTTTAAAAGCGAAAAATTCCAGAGAGTCAAGTTTATTTAGCACTCGCACAGTAAGTTCTTCGCGGATAAATAAACACACGCAAGTGGTACTGATGAAGCTTTCCCGCGCTACTGCGAGCGGTTAGTGAAGCGAGAGTGAAGTACCGAGTACGACAGCAGCTTACGTGGTGCGCTTGCGACGTCTCGACACGGGACTGCGCGGTGGTACGCCGGCTAGCCCCACGAACAGTTAGCCTCAGCAGTTGGGGAGGGCCGCCGCCACCTGCCCCGTACTCTACCTGTTCTCACGGCACGATTTGCAATTTGACTATCAGTTGCTCTACATAGCTGATTGGCCTCGGATTATAGGAATTAGGGTTTGTGATCGCTGGTAGATGAGTTCTGTGGCGTGACATTGAGTGACAGTGGACGCGGCCGCGCGGGTCGCGGACGGTATGTTCGGAGCACATCGCACGGCAGATCGTCCGATAAGATAACTAAGTATGCTATTTGCCCGAACCCACGGAGACTATCGAGTTGATTTGTAATTATAATTTCTATAGAAAGTCAATCATTTTGTGATGAACTCAGATAAGCTTTTTGATTTATTAGCCCGTACTTACCTTCCGATTTAGTGACATGCTTTTTCTTTTTGGTTCTAAGTGCAGAACAATGAACTAGTCTATTTGGAATGGAATATTTTATATTATAGGTACAGTAGTTTAATATGGGAAACAAACGCTTAACAAACATATCTGAATTACATTTTTACTCATTTTAAATTCAGTTTTATTAGGCAGTTAAGATTTTCTTTAGAATTAGATAGCAGGTGAGCTTAGCGAGCTGTGACAGTGACCGCTTCTGTCACGCCCTTTCTTACCAAGTTAATAATTTAAACTTCATTACTTTAAGTTTATGCAAGAAATCATAATAATAGTGAACTACTTTGTTGGATTGACTACTATGTTGTTGTTTTGTTAAGAGTGCTTCCCTTTTCATTGTACATTAACTATGTAGTGTACCTATAGTCAAATCAAAATCAAATCAGCTTCACATTGTATTTCGCACGCAGCAAGGTAGGCAGTGGGAACCTAGTGTAAAGACACTCCGTTCTCCACTTTCCGCCGAATTCTGGACGCATTGCGTGTTGAGTGGCGAAACTCTACACCACGCTTTGCTCTGAAACCAGAGTGATGAAACGGAAATATAAATTTAAATAAATATTTCACGTCCTTAAGTGGGGATCGAACCCATAACCAGTCGTTTTTACAGTCACACTTCGTGCTCCTGCGCCACGACTGACCTCACCTATAGTTAACTTATTATATTAAAGATATTTTGTACTTTTACAAATTTATCTTATATGTGTGTAAATATATCAAACTATTTATGAATAGAATAATTAAAGTATTCTATTCATTAGGTACTCCTGATTTAGTAGATATTTTATCACCCACCCACGACAAATTTTAAATAATACCTATGGGAAACTAATAAGGTAGGGTAATATTCTACAAATAAAATTTGTTCTAAACTTTACAAAAACTTTCACCGTAAACTGGGTTTCACTGCTACAGAAACTGCAAAAAAAACCACCATGTTGATGAGAAACGACATAAATTACTTAACCGTTTCTAAAATGCTGTCTTTTTTCTTAATTTTTGTGAACGTTGATAGATTTAGAAAAAAAAATATTAAAATCTCTAAACTTTCTTAATAGTATTATAGATAAAGCATAAGCCTCTTAATCCTGCTATACGCAAAAAATAATATCATGCATTTTTCGTTCTGTATAGCAAAATATAATGATTTTGTGTGTTTCTGATTAAGTTATATTTTTTTGTTATTATCATATAGTGTCCTGCTATCTACCACCAATAATCGGTTTCTTAAGGAAAAACTTTACTATTTTACTTTACTTAAATAAAACGAAACGCTGAAAAGAACAGCCTCAATCAATAAAGAATCAGATTAGGACGATAATACAATAAATATTAAATGATAAATTTTATTCATAAATTTTAAAGTCAAATAAAATAAATAAAGCAGTGAAATTATTTTTTATCATGTTTTATCCGCAATAGACAGAACCTGTGGTTCTCTGACATTTTGAATTGCCTTCCAAAAATATCAACATTGAAGTAATGAAATAGACGGCGTTTACCTTTTCAATTTCACATTTACTTATCTCATCTTAATGGTAACGGAGTGTCTTAACACTGGGTTGCCAGGTTCCCTCTGCCTACCCTGTTATGTGCAGGATACAGCGTGAAGCTTAAAAAATAGTTACATTTCCATAAAAAAATCACCTCGTACATATACAGTCATATTTGTATTGTACAAAATATAGGCAAGCAACGTTACTCGTTACACAATATAAAAAAATCCATACACGATTTAATACATTTACAGGCCTACCAGAAAGAACTTAATCTTCAATTTATCGAGCATTCCTCGCTTACAATCGCTTAGCCACATTAAAGGCATCAGGGAAATATTGGCTAGCGCGTGCCGTCATCACGTTTTTGCTGCTATTACTGCGGTGCGCGAATCGAATCCTATGATGGATGATCTGAAACCTTCCGCGTGCTGTCGTGACGTGACTGGACGTGGGTACCGAAATCGATATAAACAGTAAAGCAACAGCCCGTTACATAATCGCGGATCTGATGTCCGTGTAAATCATTAATCGGCACTTTGCGTTTCGTATGCGCATGTCTTTATATTAATTTAATAAGAAATACAATTAGGTATAAGTATAATATGTCGATTATGTGCTAATTACACCTCAACTCCTGGCCTCCAGTCTCCACTTTTATCAAGTGAGCTTTCTGTTTTTTTTCTCAAGGAATCAAGATTTTGTTTTTAATTGAACGACTATCCGTAACAAGCATTCTTGTCGCTATTCCACGGCACGACTCATATGTATAGTAATAGTTTATGATAAATATATTATACATTTGTATAATATATTTGTATTGTACATTTGTGTTTTATCTATATTCGTATATATTTTACATAACATTTTGAATTTAAAATATATTATACATATATTACAATATATACTTTCATTACATAAGAAAAATAAATTTTACATTTTTAAATAATTGAACAATTTATTGTTAAACAATTACAGTTAAATATATGCAAAAAACACTCTTCCCAGTGTGGGACAAGGCTCCATCTTTTTGCCTCCGGTTTTTGATCCAACAGCTACTTAAGCGATAACCTCTTAAGATGTTGATCGAGACTTTTCGCTATTAAACCGTCAACTGATATTTATTATTAAGATTAGTGATTGCACAAAGTTCAGTACAACTATGCAATTTAATCCTAAAGTAATCTTAATTTTTCACAGCATCTCCTCCGTTCCGTCCGCAGGTCGCGATCTGTTTATTTAACGGGCCGTTCACACGATTGTCCACCACGGACGACCGCCTCTAATTTTGACCGAACTAATCGTAATTTCAAAGTATAAGGAAATGGGACAAAAAGCGGCGGCCGGAACAAACGAACAACTAGTACAGCGAAAATTTGAATAATGACGATATAGCGGATTTTGTTCTTGCGACGCTACGGTGGTTGCGCCTCTTCTGACGTCGTTATATAAAAAATAATAGTTAGCCAGTGAGCGCGACAGGCTGTGTGGGTTCGATTTCCACTGGAGGAAATGAAATATTTAATATTTTAATTTACATTCTCTGGGAACGAGGCAAAGCACGGCGATAAGTTCTGCCACTCAACACGCAATGCCTCCAGAATTAGGCGGAATGTGGAAGCTAATAAGATAAGAAGAGTCATATCGTTAGCGAAATTATCGAGATAGATTTTCTGCTAGAAACGTTTTACAGTTTACTCGTATGTTAACAACAATACATATATAAAATCTTTCTTGTTCTGTTTCCTTTACTAGGAAACAGGGAGTGTTAATAATTTTAACAAATATGTACACTACAAAAATATTTTTTTTATTTTTTTACAAAACTAACAGATTACAACACATCAAACCAGACTCAAGATGCTGATTTTTTTTATTACCGGCAGCCTTATTTGAAGGATAAAGAATAGAAAAATACCTATATATATATTTTTAGTCACAACGCTGTTTTTGATGATACAACGGAAAATGAGAAGTAGAACATTCAGCCCCCTATTTGATCTACAATAATTGACAGTACCGTATTAATAGATTACACTTGGGTATTTACAATAATTATTATAAGCAACGGTAAGTCATCATACATATTATAATATGGTGGGTACAGTTTTAAAAATAAGTAAATCTAAAGGAACGGAACGTGATGACGTGTCTCAAATTGAGCTTCGTTAAATTCGAAATTCGAAATTAGTGCCTATGGCGTGTACCAAACCAATAGATAAAATATTACCAATAGATAATAACAGTTTATAAAATTAAATTGATCCTAGGTATCAAATGGAAGGCCTTGATTTGTAAAATACAATAAAAACACCAAGAAAAAATATCCAGAAAACTACTTTTTAAAAAAGTTTTTTCAATTAAATAATATTTTATTTTATTAATGTCTCTTTTGCACTGATTGATCAAGCGACATGTAACTTTGTAAATTGATAGAAGTAGAGCATGCCGCATGCGGGACTTGACATTCGACGATTGCACCCAATATTTAAATAAATTGTAAGGTTATATTGCATATTCTACTTTTCACAACGTTTCTAAGAGGGCACCTTGTTAATTATTATAATTTTTATATGTTATAATTTTTGCTTATTTATATTATAGATTGTATGTTTGTTTACTTTGCATATTCCATTATTTTTACAAAGCTAATCAAAATAACTATAAAACCCCTAGTTACATAAAACACCTAGTTGTTTTAAAAAAAATATAAAACTATTTTATTATAATGCGTGTGTTAAAAAAACAATGTATTGAGTATAACATTGTATTAAAAATATTTTATCTGGAACAGATCTGACGTCTTTGATTACGTTTCTATGAGAAAATTCAAAAAAAAAATCATCATCCTTATCACAAAAGCCATTTCATGCCCACTGCTGTACAAAGACCTCCCTCCGGCAAGAAAAAATGCTAAAAATGTGGCATTATAATTGTTAAGTACATGATATTGTCTAGCTATTTAAATATTGTTTTTTAAGAAATGTATTAAAAATAAATATTTAATATTGATATCGTACTTGGCACCATTAATCTAATGCACCAATGATCAACATATTTTTTTAACTGTCGAAAACGTGAATATGTTAAAGAAATTCTTAAGACTAAACATAATTCTTCTCTCTCTATGGACACTAAACTATACGTTTATTCACTTACTGCTAACATGTAACATAATATCACTTTTATCTATAATTTTATTTGTAGAAGGAAAATTAAAAATTTTACACAGCGAGTACTTTATGGAAATATCCACATTTCTTAAGGTAATTGCACCCTTGTGCCCCGCAAGGATGTGACTGTAACGCGACGGTTGAGGGTTCGATCCCCACTCGCGGAAATGATCGATTTATCTCACAAAAAATGCTTAGAAAAATTCGTTAGAATATAATACATAAGAAAGAAAGTACAGAAAATATATAATAACAGAAAATGTATAGAACGGATTAACGGATAACTTACTTCTAATAGAGAATTAGAGACCTCTACCAGAAGCCATTGACTGTAAAAGATGTTAAGTGAAACGATTCGGGATTTCGGTATCTATCAATAATAATAAACAAACCTACATACAAATCAGCGTTGCCAGACGTCCCGATTTTTAGCCCAAAAAATTATTATTATTATATGTATATCCCGCCTTTCTCTGATTATTCCACGTACTGTGGAATAATCAGAGGAAAGCGGGATAACGTTTTTGTATTTAAAAAAATATATATATTGATATCTATCACCATTGACAGCTTTTTTTTAACAGCCTAAAATGGATACATAATAAATTAAATCCTTATTATTTTATTTGTATGTCCCGCTATTGGCTAAAGAATACCGGTTTTTTACTTAAAATGTTTAAAAATCCCACTTTTCACCGTGAAAAAATCTGGCAACGCTGATACGAATGTATTTAATATTTATCAATAAAACTATACTTACATAAACTAATATAAACTTAGAAGATTAAATATGGCAATTTCTTAAAGCGTCGATAAATTTGACTTGACTATTTTTTACCATCAGGTACCAAACCACATGTCATCCCCATAGTCTAGTATAAAATGGAAGTACACTAACTTGCAAATAAGAACGTAAGAAATTTGTCGAGTGAAATTTAGAGCTAGACATATATCCCAGGTAAACACATGACTCGGCACACATATAGATCCGTTTTTTTGTTGATAAAGTCGAGAATGACGCATTAAGTACTTAACATTTAACTTGGCTCTAATTCTACATTAATGTTTTTTTTTATTTAGGATATCATTGCCTACTTTGTTTAATATAAAAAATGCGTGAATAAAACCTACATACATGTACATTTTCCTCATTAAATATGATTAAATATAATATTATAATAGAACTACAACTCACGGTACCGTCTCGATTAACAGAACTAAAATACTTAACGGTATGGTACGTTTTATAATTATACTTGAGGCCCACTCGCGGCTTCGCCTGCATACAACCTTTAATTATTTTATTATGCTGCATTTGACGTAAGATTGATTATATAATTTATACATTCTTGGCTGTTTGCGAGGACGAAATCCGCTGCAAGGGCGCCCCCCGCAGAACTCGATCCGATGCTTGCGGCCGTAAACAAAGCGTTGTATTATTTTAATTTTACATTTTCTTGAAAAGTATACATCCAATTTACATGCTGTAAAAGCAAAAGTTTATCTTCATAAAATTTCTTTGATGATGTAATAACTTTCGTTCGTAAGTTACAACATCTTTATCAAAAAAAAAACATTGAAATATCACATTGCAATTTTTGATTATTTTTTTCACAAAATGTCTTATTGTGACTTATTCATAAAAGTTAGATATAGAGTATATGTAATATAGGACTTTATTTTAAATACATACAAATATTTAACTATTTCTTCAGCGCACGCGCTTAAAGTAACACAATGGTGTTCCTAATTATTGTTATTTAATTATTAAAGGCTAACTAAGAATTAATTCGTAATGTTATATAGCCTATAGAATGTAACTTTCATACAAAACAAACAAAAAGTAAATCCGACCAGTAGTTTCAGAGATCTTAGCGTTTAAATAAACAAACAAACAAACAAACTCTTCCGCTTTATTATATTAGTATAGATTATTTTTTAACAGAATAATAACTTCAACGAGGTCATTACTAACTGATGTGTTAAAAAGGTTTCATCATTCGTGACATGCTAATTATATTATTAAAATGTATAATGCAATACCTATTGTAAATTTTACAAGGATACGATTATTATATATTTAATACGAAGCATTAAAACCATTTTTAAAATCTTTCTTTATTTTTTTTCAGCTTAACACTGTATCCCGCAATTAGTAGGGTAGATAGAGGGAACCTAGTATTAAGGCACCCCGTTCTCTACTTTTCGCCGAACTTTGGTGGCATTAATATTCAAAGCTGCGCTTGTTCTTTTTTTTAAATCTTATAAAAATCTCTTAACATTAGGTTCATTCTGAACCTAGTTTTAACGCACTCCATTCCTCACTGTCTGCTGAATTTTTCGAGACGAGGATTTTTAAATCTTATGTTTAGTTTAAATGTTTTGATAGAAACAAATATTTAAGTGTATAATATTTCTTAGCTTAAAAACTTCTTTATTTATATTTCTTCAAATATCCTCATAAATTAGGTAAACTACTTTATCACGTAAAAGATATCAGTCACGTAGCCACTGAGCTACTGACTTAAACGTTTATTATAAATACCGTTTTTATTGTTCATGTAAATTGCGCTAAGTACATAATTATTAAGTATATGAGCATTAACCTAATATTATTAAGATAACGATATAATTACTCTATTTCTCATTTAAAGTTTACCAGGTACCAAGTTGTTCCCCGAAACAAGGAATAAATAGCTACCTAGTAAATTTTAAACTACTATATAAATATGAATATTAGATATATATAAAACATTATATATAAAATAATTTAAGTATAATATAAAATTAAATATAAAATTATTAAAGTGGGGAACGGAGTGTATTAAGACTAGGTTCTCTCTGTGTACCCTGCTGTGTGCGGGATACAGCGTGAAGCTGATTTAATTTTTTATTTTATTTGAGTATATTGCACAATTTTGATTTAATTCATTAATTCGTTCGGTAATAAATGGATTGTGTTTAGTATTTTAGGCAAATAAGTAGGTACCTAACGGTTTTAATAATTTTAACATTTTATTTTACATAAATTTTATAAATATTTAGAAAAAGTGATAGGTACCGTAAAAAAAATTACGGGTAGCTTAATAATAACCATAAAGCGAAATACTAATGAATAAGTATTTATGATTATGTATACATAAATAAGTACCCACAGGGTATTTTTAATAGAGTATACTTCAAACAAACCAAAATTCATTGTTAGTTCTCAGTGATATGTATGTATATATTATGTACCTACCTATTGTATATGTATACGGATCGCGCTTTACACTTTATCTTACACTAGCGACTTGCTCGTGGTTTCGCAGAATTATTTTCGCATTTTAATAACATTATTACTTTAAGGATAATATCTGTAAATTGAAAACTAAGTTTCAGCCTATTCTAAAATATCGTTTTGGGTTCTATTACACTGATATATGGCGACAATAGATTTTCTCCTTTATCTTTCACGTATAAAGAGCGATCAGATACAATTTTATTGTATGTACCTATAAGTACATAGATATACATATTACAAGATTTTAAGAAAATATCAGCACAATATAACCATATTCGAAAAGTACTTAAATTTCTATTTTGGTTTTCATTAGAGTGTCGTGCGTTTCACGCAGCGTTGAGCTCCTCTACTCAACACGTAATGTTTTGAAAACTCAGCGGAAAGTGGGTAATGGCGTGTCTGAACACCCTGCTATACGCGGGATGCAGCGTGAAGCTGAAAAAGAAAAGGAATAATGATAATATATATATATATATATATATATATATATATATATATATATATATATATATATATATATATATATCTACTATAGTATTTGTTGTGCCACTGATTGTTAATTAAGGCAAAAAATAAAATATTTTTTTATAGAATAAGAATCTGAAGCAAAGATTCTATTTATATAAAAATTGAATATTATTAGATGTTTTGATTTATAAATTGTATAATAGAATGATATCCTGCTTGAAACTAAACAAAAATAATTTTAAAATTATGTTTAACTTTAAGACTGGTCTCAGAAGTTTTTTTTTTATTACAAGGAATACTTTACAATTTATAAAGTAAAAATAATTTTAAAAAATATTTAAACAAAATAATTAAAAAAAAAACAAAAATCTCGGCTGAATAAAACTAAAAAGAAAATACATGCCCAATAATTTAATTACCTGTGCTCAAAAATCGACACTGGTTTAAGTGACAAGCTCTCATAAACTAAGCCAAACACCCCGTTTACATGCTTATGTTTGTGGGCGTTAGGCAAGCCACAGCAAGCGTGTAAGCACGTATTACGCTGCGCTTTTTTGATTTGAAGGGAAAAATAAAATAAAATTATACGTTTTGTTAACAATATTTTAATTAAATTGATATTTAGTATATATCCAATTGCTTTCTTAGTTTTATTGTTATTTAGCAATATATCTTATTAAATATAAACGTACATGTCATGTATGTTTTAATAACTTTTAAGTTAGTAGGAGAAATGAGACGTAAATGTCAATTAATTAAATGTCAGTTTGTAGTATACGTCAAAAATTGTACGATAAACATGTGGAGAGAAGGTATAAAAAGGTCGTGATAGATAACATTCACTTACTCGAAAACATAACTTGAATTATGTTTTTATGAATAGTACTTAAGTGTAAAATTTTGTACTTAAAATTACTTTGACAAAATGATCCAGGGATATGGTGCAGTGACGCAAGCACTGCTTGGGACACTTCTGACGTGGGGGCTCACCGCCGCGGGAGCCGGTTGTGTGTTTTTTATCAGAGGAAAACATGTAAGCTTACTTTCTCAAATGTTTATTTGTTGATATATGTACGTTGTTTAAAATCATTGAAATTATTCCTTACAGCGAAAATTACTTGATGTTTCCCTTGGTTTTGCCGCTGGAGTTATGACAGCTGCTTCGTATTGGTCTTTACTGGAGCCAGCTATTGAGATGTGTAAAAATTCTGGTTTATATGGAGAGAATGGTCAATATGCTTTTGTTCCTGTAGCAGTTGGATTTTTATTTGGTGCTGTGTTTGTATTTGGAACGGACAGATTTTTGGATTTCCTGGGTATCAACTCCACGAATATGATGATGTGTAAGTATTTATGTCAAATAATTACTTAATATGTTATTGTTTATATTTATTGCCCACAGGCACAAGCCCAAATGTAAACTCAACAGGCATATTTGCTCGCCCTGGTAATGGCAAAGCATGGCATTGACCTTAGCCAATTTTATAGGGCTCAAAGGAAGACATCATAATATTTTTTATATATATATATATANGGCATATTTGCTCGCCCTGGTAATGGCAAAGCATGGCATTGACCTTAGCCAATTTTATAGGGCTCAAAGGAAGACATCATAATATTTTTCTTCTAAATATATATATATATATATATATATATATATATATATATATATATATATATATATATATAGTGTTTTAAGTCAACTTTTTTAATTTATTTACTATGATAAAAAAAAAATTATAATTAATTATATTACACAGATATAAAAAGGAAATATTAAGTTATGCAATAAAACTGCAATGCAAATTTAACCACCATTATACCTAAAAAGAAGTGTTGTAATTTAAAGAAATATAAATTTACGTTTCAGTTTGTCTTGCATTGTTCAAGTTTCAAGGTTTATGTATGGCATAAAATGAAAAAAAATAGTAATATTATAAGAAAATGACACGGTTCTGTGTCATTTTCTTATCATATTTCAGTTTAGATAAAGCAGGTAGGCAGAGGGAACCTAGTGTTAATACACTCTGTGCCCCACTTTCCACCGAATTTATGGCATTGATTTGGCTTTGCTGCTTAGGTAATTTAATGTAATTAAGAATGCTTACAAAAATATTTAAATAACGAAATTATAATTCCATTCCATGTAATTTCTAATATCCAAGAAGAAGAAAAATTAAATTTATTACTGGTATAAAAGACTTATTACTTTAGAAAATTTTTTGAAATGATAATAACAAAATCTTGTTACTATATAGCACAGTGTACATTATATTAATATAGAAAATCCTGAACTATACCTATACACACAATTTTTCGGAATAATATGAATGTTTATTTGTCTATATTTAAAGCTTTATAAATTTTAATTTTGGTTTCATCAATGCTATTGTTTTGCAATGGACCTAAATCATTGTTTAGTTGCAAATATGCTGGTTATGGGTTCCATGCACACTCAGTGCATTGAATTATTAAAATTTCCTGGATCTGACAGATTAAAGAGTGGCTTTTAAATACACCACTCTACAAACAATGTCTGAAATGCAGGCAGACAGAGAAGATTTTCTTGGTATGCCCTTAGGTTCTTTTTGCTACAGAATTGATAAAGAATTCAAATGTCTTTTTTTATTATTAATGTTAGCATTAATAATAATATTTTTATATTTATAACGAGAATATAATAACTTTCTTTATAAAATTATTTGTTAAATTTATTTATATTTTTATACAACTCTTAGTTCATTACCAAATACTAAATACAACAAGGTTAAAATGAATAACTTATAGTAACAATTAAATTATTCTAACAAAAAAAAATAATTTATCTCAACATTAACAATTTTTTTATTGCATGTTAGTTGATATACTTATTTATTATCAAAATCTTTCTTAAAGATATAAAAATCATATCTTGTGTCTTTTTTATACATGTATGTATTTTATTTACTTTTAGATCTATATTTTATGGTGTTTACTTTAACATTCTTTCATTTAATTGTGTCATGGTAATACCTCCATACAATTTCAAGATCACATGTATATTCAATTCAAATTCTAAATTCTTCCTCAAATAAATTTTTGCAAACATTTTTGAAACATAAATTGAAGATAACATTAGTAGTGTCAACCACTAATATCAAAATATTTGATTTATTAAAATACAATAATTAATGCATATATTAAAATATATATTCTATACATATATTTTTATTTACATACATATGTTACAGAAGAAGACATTTAGTACTTAGTGTATGTATTTTTGTCGTTATAATTATTTTAATACAATCTGAAGAAGGTTAATAATTACAACACAATTATTTAACAATTATGCTTTTAGCTAAAGTAACCATTATCAAACTTAAATTTAATGTTTATCTTTCTTAACTTCCAATAAAGATTTTTATGTTTTTTATTTATTTAAACTAAAGAATGATAAAGTATTAACTTGACAAAAAAAAATCTTTGCAAGATCTTAAGAAATTTTTATATTGACAACTAAATAAAAACTGACCTTAGTGACTTACATTAAACGCTAACACAACAGTTCCCGTTTGGATTCATATTTGCTTTACATTTTCTGTATATCGATTAGTTTGATTTTGATTTATATTTGGGCTAATCACATTTTTTTTTTTAATTTAAAACATGCTATTTCCTTTTTAAATAAACAAGCTAGGAAATTCATAATTATAATACAGGATTTTTTGATATATATTGCAAGTAGATTTATAAAATGCAGATAATAATAATAATATAAATTTTATTATAGGCTTCTGCTTATTTACTTAAAGCTATACTTATGATAAATATGTTTGACTAAATAACTTTTTCTGTTATATTTTTTTCTTTATTTAAAGTCAAAACAAATACATATATACTAATAAATATTAATGTATAACAAATTTGTACTTGCGTGCCTAAAAAGAAAGCCATTATTGACATTTTGATATGATACATATATTACTTCATATATACTTCATTGTAATATCTTGAAATTATGAGACAAATATTACATCCTTAATTTATAACTAACTTAACCAAAAAAAAAACTGAATCACTATTCTGTTTTGTTTTACACACGGTCACATATCTTAGGCTATTTGACAGTATGAAAAATAAAGTGTTAATGGTTATCATCTACATACATATTATAAGTTCAAAAAGCGATAAATAAAAATTATATTTTTTATACTTTAGTCACGATAGACGAAACACTCAGGATTGGTCAAATTGACGTTGACGTAATATTTGGTTAAAGTTTTGGCCAACATTTGGTTAAATAAAAAGTGGCATAATTAAAAGAGGAACGGAAAAAATTACGTGCCTGTATTGAAATACTTGAGTTTTTTAATTATGCCACTTTTTATTTAACCAAATGTTGTTTTATAAATTTATACTTTATCAATTTATTTCTTTTTTTGTTAAGTCACTCCGTCTGCATTGAGACACTTGCGTTTCCCCTTTTTGCGCAATTCTGGAGGCATTGCAAACCAACAGAACAGAGAAAGGAATATATTAAATTTCAATCCTCAAGTGGGAATCGAAACCACAACCTGTCGCGATACAGTCATACGCTTGTGCCCAGCGCTACGATTAGCCTGAATTACTGGCCCTATTTTTTTTCTGATACTTAAATATTGAGATACCTACTGTAAGTGTTATAATTAATTATTAATTTATATCGAAAAAAAAATATAAACATATATTATATGTATGTATATATACTTTAGGACGAATATCTATTTGGAGTGTTCAATTAAAAGTAGTCTTTTGCAGCAAAAAAAATATATGCAACATTGTGTTGTGTGTTATAGAAAATACAACCACAAGTAAAATTAAAGTTAAAAAAATATTTTCATAACTTAACTTAACTTAGCTTCACGCTTTATCCCTTGTAGGGGTCGCTGCGAGCAAGCCTTCCATCTTGGACCCCCTCATAGAATATTTTCATATCTCAAATAATTTATTTTTTTTATAAAACTTTACCTTTATTTTCTATGTGGATTGTATTTTGGGAGATGACGATTTTATCAAAAAAATAAATAACGTATTGTCTGTGCTACGTCGACGTGTCGCAAAAAACAGAATGTACATTTTTCTGTAGGCTATTACATTTTTAACTACCAATTTCCGAAAAGATACTTGCGTCATCTCATGCACTTGGCGCATTATCCTATATTCTTCTGAGTACTTGAGCTGCTAATATAATAAAATTAATTAAAAATTGCAAAATGTCGTCGGTGTAACTTATTTGTCTTAATTAGTCGTCGTATTACCTGAAATATTACCTATATTTTTACAGTATACAAATATATATAACATTATTATATTTGTATACTGTACTCGATAGAGATCTATGATGGTTGTTACCAAATTAGTTGGTTAGGGCCTTCTAACTTGACATTTACTGAAATCGTAAACTTAAGACTATATTTTACACTAAAGAAAATAATGTATTTAATTTATTCTCGTAAATTTGAGTATTTATTCAAACCAAATATTGTGGGCATTATAAGAATTTATATTTTCAAGGCCCTGTTTAATCGAATTGTTACAATTCGTTTAGTAGTAAGTAGGTAAGTCCAATTTATTAAAGTGGTCTTCACAGAAAAAATAATTGAACTCGGCCTTTTATGATTGCAATTTCTCTGAGAAAGTTGCAACCACTAAAGACGCATTTTGACATTCTTTAAAATACATGTAAATACCTTTTGCGGGAAATTTATTAACATATTCTTTTTAAACTGATTTTTTTATATACATAAATCACTGCTATAATTTGACACAAACCGCTTACAAAACTTGACGTTTGTTGACGTTTTAACAAGCATATTGCGCCACAGGCACTACTGCGACGCCATGGATGAATAAGTGTTTTCGCGGTATATTAAAATTTTGAATATTTCATTTGAATTTTTAAAGCAAATACTAAACAGAATTTAAAAATATATATATAGGTTCTATGGTCGCTAACGAACAATTTGAAATGGTTTAAGGCTAGTCGTGGGGCAGGGGTACAAACTGTGACTGTAAACACGATTGGTTGTGGGTTCGATTCCACTCGAGGAAATGAAATATTTATTTATATTTTCATTTCTTCGTTCTGGTGTCGAAGATAAGCGCGGTTTTGAATTCCGCCACTCAATACGCAATGCCTTCAGATTTCGTCGGAAATTAGGGAACGGAGTGTTTTAAACACTAAGTTCCCTCTGCCTACCCCTCTGTGTGCGGGATACAGTGCCGTGTGATCCCGGCCTAGAATAGGATCATTCTGGTACTGGTGGTGTCGTAAGAGGCGACTAAAGTACGTGCGGTAGAGTCACGTCGCCAGCAATGGCAACACACATGGGCAGACTCGACCGGATTATTACCACCCCCGGCATTTAAAACCGGCGTAAAGTAGAGGCTTTATGCCACTGCATTTCGCATCAGGTAACGCCGGGCTCCGGAGCCCAACCCACCTTACAGGCAGGCAACGCACCTGCAGCTGGTGTTGCACGTGGTCGTGGGCGGCGGTGATCACTTACCATCAGGTGACCCGAACGCTCGTTTGCCTTGTCTTTTCCATAAAAAAAAAAAAACAGTGTATGTATATGTGAATAATGTTATGTTATCTCATTTTAATATTTGTTGAAAGAACTACCTAGTTATGCAGTATAAATAATTCGATGCTTTATAATATTTGTATATATATCTATATATATATTGTACTGAGGTTTCTGCCTTATCAAACTGAACACGTGCTTTCAATTGACACGAGACTTTATCTCTTATTGACAATAAAGGCACTGTGTATATTTACAAGATGTTGCCAATATAACGTCACTTTTACTCCTTAAATCTAACGAAAACAGCATTGGTATCCTATTCATATCTCTAAGTTATATAAACAGATTGATATTGCATTGATTATTTTGATTTACTGGTGTTGTGCCACGACGTGCCTGACGCTAATTATAAATTATAGGTTTATACCATTTTACACCATTGCAGCCCACGATTATTTCTACTGCAAATTGAATATTGTATCGGATAAGGATTATGAAATCTACAAAACCAGCAGATTAAGCGTATTAAAAGTGCGGCTTTTAATGAATCGATTTTATCAATATATTTTTGTAATATTACATTTCACTTAAAATAGTGTTCATTTTAATTCGACTTATTTTTTTGTCTCTATCCCTAATAATGAGAAAGTTATGAGTTATCAATTGAAAACGTCTTAGTAAAGTATGGTGCCTATTAATATATTTCACTGACTTCTTTGTTATTATTGTTTTACTTACTGTGCTACTACTGAACTTCCACATTAAATAAACACGTGACAAATATTTGAACGTAGCTACATAATGTCACTACTATCTTGATGTGAAATTCGAATTCAATACGAAACGCTTAGAAGACATTTATTTTATTAGGATATTATGATTTTTATATATAAAGATGTTTAGAATGTTACGCATTTTGTTAATTCTCAATCAATAGAACAATTAAACTGTCAAATACAATAATCGTCCAGAATTCGGCAGAAAGTGGGGAACGGAGTGTCTTAACACTAGGTTCCCTCTGCCTACCCTGCTGTGTGCGGGATACAGCGTGAAGCTGATTTGATTTTAAATACAATAATTCGCACATATTATCAAGGTATTGTGCTTAGTGCACAAATAATCTTCTATCATAATTAATTTAATTCAAGGTTATTATGCTATTAAATGTTTTATAGCGCAATATTACTGCCTTGCCTTCGATTCTTGGCACTAGTATATCGGCTAAAACACCTAAATGGGAATATGTTTCCGTTTTTGTTAAAGTTTTCAAATTCAATTTCACGGAGCTGACAGTAAATACAAATCATTCGATATGAGTGAAACGCCGCGCTTTGCCATTTTTTTTACTAGAGCGATGAAATGAAAATATGGATTTAAATAAATATTTCATTTCCTCGAATGGGAATTGAACCCATAACCAGCCACGACTGGGCTCGGTCAATTAAATAAAACGTATTTTTCTACGAGATAAATATTAATTATTAAATTATAATGAGATATTTTATGCACATTTTCACAATTTAAGTAAACAATGTACAAACGCAAACTAAATAAATCAGCGGGAAGCATAACATTGTTGGCAAACTGTCAAATCTTTTTGCTAACCCTCGATGAAATCTATTGGATGGATGAAAATCCTTGGATATGTGAAATTGAATTCTGAAATGATGCCTTCAATGACTTTCTTTTGTTATTTCTTATTTTCTTAGTCTTGCTGAAGTTCACTCAAGATTATAGTTTGGTTACATACAATTATTTTGTACGTATAATATATGTTTAATATGTTTACTTCTTGTAGGCTGCCATATCAAGAATACGTTTCGGAAACTATCACAGATTAATTTCATTTATCCCTACGTAAAAGGATTGTCACAGAATCAAAATTGAATTTTCAAAGGGCCTTCTACACTTCTTTGCAGTAATAGCACTGTAAAAGAGTTTTTCTTAGGTTTTACTTCGTGACAATTTTAATACCTACCAATATAATAGTCACGACGTGAAATACAAATTATAACGACTTTTTGGATGTTTGTCGATAGTGAGCATATGTAGTTGCTTATGCAGCGGAGTAGAGTGCAAAAGTTGCATGTTCGGAAGGGTCTCCTTTATGTATTGGATTTCTGTCTTTCTAAAATACTCGATTAATCTGATAATTTTAAAAATATAATCTAATACTAAATCGTTGTGGATATAATTTGCTTGCAAAAACATCCTTCGCGACGGTGGGCCTATACATCCAGAGCCTCGATGATCGGTCTAGCAAACTGCTTAGCAATTACTCTACAGAAAGTACTCTTTTTCTGAAAGGCTTTTTTTCCCTTGGTGCCAGAGAGAAAAAAATATAAAAAAAATCACTCAAGTCAACATCCCCTTGTGGGAACGAACTCAGAACCGTCGCATTACACCGTTAAGTGTTGTTATGTGTATAATAGTAAAAAAGCCAGTGTGACCGGAGAAAAATTAAAAGATACTAATAAAGATGGCAATAAGCAGACCAGAATTTATAAATCGTTTACCGCTGATCTGAATAATTAATACGAACAAAAAGTCAGAATATATAACTAAGGTCGCTTTCATTCTTGGCTGAAAAGATTATTGGAGTACAGATTCTATTGTACTTTTTTTCTAGGCAGAGGGAACCTAGTGTTAAGATACTCCGTTCCCCACTTTCCGCCGAATTCTGAAGGCATTGCGTGCTGAGTGGCGGAACTCAACGTAGCGCTTTGCCTTGACACCAGAGCGAAGAAATGAAAATAAATATTTCACTTCCTCGAGTGGGGATCGAACCCACAAGCAGTCGATTTTACAGTCACACTTTGTGCCTCTGGGTCACGACCGGGCTCTTGTACTATTTATAGTTTTTAAGGAGTTATAAAATATTTTAATAATGTCAAACATGCATTTTTCACCGACTTCTGTGAGAAAAAGAGGTTATCACTTGGACTATATTTTTTTTATAATTATTACCTCCGTACTTTTGACTGGGTGAACGCCGATTTTGACGTGTTTTTTTTATTTGGAAGCTGATGCTTCCCGTGTGGTCCTATAATTTGGTCCATTTCTGACAATAGTATCCATGAGAAAATCACATAAATCATAAATTTGCATTAAGCACGGTGCACGACAAATGGACGAATAACTCAATATCCCGTCAACCGATTACGATGATTCTTTTTGTAATGGAACGAATACACTTCAAGGGCAGTTTGATGAAAGTTTGGATTTGGTTCTGATTATGGGATCCGATTAAAATTGAAGAAGTTGGTTTTTTTCTTAAAAATTATTAAGTATTGGAACCTAGTGACGTTTTTTTTGACCAGAAATAACAAATACTAGATATACGCTAGTAAAACTTGTATTTCCATATTACAAATTTCCGCTACCCAAAGATAATTACTAAGAATTATCGTCTGGCAATGAATGAGAGATTGCTTTTATTAAATAAAAAATTTTACGTTTTCTAAATAAGCATTTTTCTTGTGGAATAACACTCTAAAACTGTTAAAAATACGATTATATTTAGATATCTTTCAGTTACTTCAATATATGACGTATTAAAAAAAATAGAGTGAAATCTCTATACATCGTACCATACCTACCGCTACCAATGTTCAGCATGCGCCACGAAAACTGACAATTCAGTTACCTTTTCGCAACTTAACTTATATATTTGCTCCTTTAAACGCAACTAGACCGAGAAAATGACCGACCGAGAGATGCGCCGAATATTCGTTTAGTATTCGGTATTCGGTGTATTCGGGATCTTTTTCAATATTCGTATTCGGCCGAACTATTCGGTTATGGTGTCGAATACATTCGGTTTGATTATTTTTATTTAATTAAATGCACGACGCAGCAGAAATGAAAGATAATACGTATTATGTAAGATTTTAATTATTATAAGTTAAATGATTAAAGTTCATAAAATATAGCAATTAAACTTTATATAAATATTCACTTTGAAGCCTCAATTCAACATATATATTAACGTATTCAATACAATCAACATTTCTTTTAAATCTTAAATCAGCAGTTATTTTCAAAATTTAAAGCAATATTTTTAAACCACAAATCAGCATATGTATTTCTTAAAATATACCTACTCAATATTTATTTAAGCCTTAAATCAACATTTTAAATTTATAATGGTAGAGTAGGTAGGTTTTTTAATTATGGCGTTTCGAGCGTGCCAGTTGAGTACATATCACTTCGCCAAAAAAAATTATAATGAATATACTTAAATCGCAGATTGACAATCGTAGACACTATAACACAGTGGCGTAGCTGGGGGGGTGCGAGCGGTGCAGTCGCACCGGGCATCAAAAGGAAAGGGGCATCAAAGTCTACGATCAATTCTTCTAATTTGTTTTCAATCTAGAATCAAGAAATATACAAGAAAAATGAGAGAATGAAAATGAAAAATACAATCTAGAGGCAAATAAAATAAAATTAAGTGAAATATTGATTTTCTATGAGAACTCCACTAGAACTCTTGACTTTTATATACAAACATCAGTTATCCGATTCTGTGCCTAATATTGTAATCCTGCTCTGGATTTTTTTAACTCTCGGAATGAGTGTGGCAACATGCGAATGAAATTTTTCAAAACTTAAATTGATTAAAAATTACTTAAGAGCAACAATGTCACATACTAGGTTAAATAATCTCGCTATCATGTCAATCGAACATGAATTAGTCGATACTATTGATTTTGAAAATGTGATTAATGACTTTTTTTAAATTTTTGCAATATTTTTTACCAAAATCTTATATAAATAGTTAGCTTTTGAAGCAATAAAAATTTATATATCAACTCTACTGTGTTCTGAAATCTGAAATTATTTTGACCATTTTAAAGGGCATCAAGTCCTAAGTTGCACCAGGCAGCAAATACCTTACCTACGCCACTGCTATAACATACATATAAAGAGATAGAGGAACACTACAGAAATTTAATATACGAGGAGTATTCAATATTTTCAGTATCGATATGATTTACTAAGTAATTAGACTAATTATTTAGTTAATAACACTAAATGAGGGTAAAAATAAAAAAATACACATTTCTAATCATTACTTTGCTAGTTATCCTTATTTAACTACTAGTGAAATAACTGACGCGACAATGTTGAAGAAAATTGAGCACCACGCTGTGTATAAATTCCTTATTAAACAAGGAAAAAATAAAAAAAACCATTCACGAAGAAATGGTGGCGTGTTTGTGTGGATCAAGAATCTGCACCTTCATTATCTACTGTCCAAATGTAGTCAAATGAATTTAAAAGGGGTAGTGAGACCATTGAAGACTACCCTCGCCCGGCCGGCCCAGTTACTGCCTCTACGGATGAAAATGTCATAGAAGCTACTTGTTGTACTTAAAGATGCCCAAATGAAGGAGATGACTTACATTCCTATAGGTACCATACAAACTATTCTTCATAACTGCTTGAACCTTTCAGAAATTAGTGAGTCCGTGGTGGATGTGGTGAATGCTCATAGCGCAACAGAAACAAGTGCGAGTCGAGTGATGTAGTTTTTGGAGTTTTTGTGGTGAAAATGCTTCGAGTATTTTCGAAAGAATTGTTAGTGGATAAAATTGTCCAGGGGGGTGTTAGAAGCGTCCACGGTGTTTTGGAACTAAAATGCAATTTTGCTGAATGAATAAAAAAATAAAGGTGAGTATATTAACGAAAATTCCTACACTTCAACTTGGCGTAATTTAAGGGAAGAAATTATAGAAAAGGCCGGGGTAAATTGGCCGCCGGTGCGTTATTCCTCCGCGACAACGTTTCACATGACCCGTGTTTCCAAGGCTCAACCACTCACCCTATAGTCCAGACTTGGCACCTATTGATTATTATTCGTTCCAAAATTTGAAAATGATGTCCCTGGAAAATAATTTGATGATAAAGAGCTGAAGGCGGTAATAAATGTGCACTCAGGCAAGAAGGAAAGTTATTTTTTGCAGGGAATTGATAAGTAAATATCAGGATGTAACTAATGTATTGAGGTTATGTGGGTAGTCCCCCATAAAAAAGGCACAGAAACAAACGTACGGGTCACCTATGTGTGACCTGTGTGTGTAGTGGGTGACCACCGCCACCAACAACCTCGTCCGGGCCCATGGTACTGTGCGGTTACAAAATTCGGCGGCAAGTAACAAGTCAAACAGTTCTTCAGAACACTCCCCATGATAAATGCGATAAAGAACGCACTGCGAGTCTCTACGCAGACCCAAAGTCAACCCTTCGCAGATCATTGGATCCCCAACGATTCAAACGGCTCTGCGTTGTATGCGAACAAATGGATCGAGCTGACACTGGGATGCACCAGCGCAGAGATGAGAACGGTACTCCATATTTAAAAAAAACATTGGCTAAATTAGACTTATACTTTGCCCACCAATCAAAAGGGCTCTGGGTTCTAGGTAGAAGACCTTCACCTGCTTAACTATATAATTCCACAGCGATTGGGCTTTTAGGATCTTCTGCAATGACAGGAATCGTCGGGGCAAGTTCTTCACAACAGTCATAAAACGCCACATAAGATTCCTCTAAAAAAATGTTATATTTTGTAGAGATCTTTCGTTGTTTGTTATAATTCCAGTTCACAATTTTCAGGAATAAGAAATCTCATTCTAAATCGAGGGTCCAACAATGTTAATAGGCAATTTCTGGTATATTTGATCGATTTTTGACATTTCGTGCTTTCGAGTGGCGGTTAGGGTCCGCTCGCTAGCTAGCCAGCGACGCAGGTAGTATGTTAAAACCTGTGTAGGCGGCAAAATTACGAAGAAATGGTAAACCGAATAATTCGGCCGAATATCCGGTTCGGTAAAGTTTAAACCGAATAGTATTCGGTTGTTCGGTGTAAATACTATTCGGCGCATCTCTAATTACAACTTTTTTATTGACATTTTTAAAACTTGTAATTGGCTCCATATCTACTTTATGTAATCCAATCACAGCTATTCGGCTCTCTTTATCACCCTATTCCATGTTAATATTTCAAAATATCTTACAATATATTGGCGCGAAAATAAGAAAACATTCTGAACAATCAAACGTATAAAAATGACATTACAAATTCAAAATAATATTTTGTTTATTTTTAATTATAACAGTGTTCATAGCCCGACTAATTACAATCAGAAGGTAAATTTACGTTAAGGGATACTATTATCAAGATAACCACAGATATTATTATCAAGTACTTGTTAGAGAATGATATCAGCTTTCCTGTGAGTGAAGCTTATTTAAAGTAGGGTAATTAACTTACATAAATAAGCTTTGCTTTAAGCTTTTGAATAAATTGTGTTCATATGAACGTTACAACATATACTTTACAAATATGTTTTAAGCTTTTTTTCTTAACGAAATGTAGTAAACAAAATCATTATACAATGAATTCTGTATATATCCTTACAAATTATAATAAATAAAGTTTATAGTTTATACAGGGTGGAAGTGTCAGCACCACATTAAATGAAACCACAGTTTTAACTACTCTATAAAAGCCTAATATAATTCAGAAAAAAATAAATTCCCAAAAATGAAAAAGTTTTTTTTTCAAACAAAATAAATAATAAAATAATCGTTTTAAAATAAAACGCCATTTGTCAAGAATATTATAAACACGCACACATACGCGCACACTAAGCTGTCAAAGCGGCAACGTCGCACACGCTTCATTCAAGAAATCGAGTCGCAGCAACTAGCGTAGGTATGTAGCAAACGGCGGCGAAGTGATGTTAAATCAACGCAACACTTAGGAATACACTTTACACACACTTTTATCATATTCTTTCTGTCCACTTATTATTTGCTACATTTTTAAATTTTCAAAGTGTCCTCCTTGCTTGTAAAGACATAAATGGCATCTGCGTAACAAATTACGTCTTACTTTATTCAGTATATCCCCCCGCGCGGCTAATTTTTTAATTTTATCAAAAGCACGCTCAATTCTTTGCCGGAGCTCGTCTTCTGTATGGACTTCTGANTATATATATATATATATATATATATATATATATATATATATATATATATATATATATATATATATATATATATATATATATATATATATATATATATATATATATATATATATATATATATATATATATATATATATATATATATATATATATATATATATATATATATATATATATATATATATATATATATATATATATATATATATATATATATATATATATATATATATATATATATATATATATATATATATATATATATATATATATATATATATATATATATATATATATATATATATATATATATATATATATATATATATATATATATATATATATATATATATATATATATATATATATATATATATATATATATATATATATATATATATATATATATATATATATATATATATATATATATATATATATATATATATATATATATATATATATATATATATATATATATATATATATATATATATATATATATATATATATATATATATATATATATATATATATATATATATATATATATATATATATATATATATATATATATATATATATATATATATATATATATATATATATATATATATATATATATATATATATATATATATATATATATATATATATATATATATATATATATATATATATATATATATATATATATATATATATATATATATATATATATATATATATATATATATATATATATATATATATATATATATATATATATATATATATATATATATATATATATATATATATATATATATATATATATATATATATATATATATATATATATATATATATATATATATATATATATATATATATATATATATATATATATATATATATATATATATATATATATATATATATATATATATATATATATATATATATATATATATATATATATATATATATATATATATATATATATATATATATATATATATATATATATATATATATATATATATATATATATATATATATATATATATATATATATATATATATATATATATATATATATATATATATATATATATATATATATATATATATATATATATATATATATATATATATATATATATATATATATATATATATATATATATATATATATATATATATATATATATATATATATATATATATATATATATATATATATATATATATATATATATATATATATATATATATATATATATATATATATATATATATATATATATATATATATATATATATATATATATATATATATATATATATATATATATATATATATATATATATATATATATATATATATATATATATATATATATATATATATATATATATATATATATATATATATATATATATATATATATATATATATATATATATATATATATATATATATATATATATATATATATATATATATATATATATATATATATATATATATATATATATATATATATATATATATATATATATATATATATATATATATATATATATATATATATATATATATATATATATATATATATATATATATATATATATATATATATATATATATATATATATATATATATATATATATATATATATATATATATATATATATATATATATATATATATATATATATATATATATATATATATATATATATATATATATATATATATATATATATATATATATATATATATATATATATATATATATATATATATATATATATATATATATATATATATATATATATATATATATATATATATATATATATATATATATATATATATATATATATATATATATATATATATATATATATATATATATATATATATATATATATATATATATATATATATATATATATATATATATATATATATATATATATATATATATATATATATATATATATATATATATATATATATATATATATATATATATATATATATATATATATATATATATATATATATATATATATATATATATATATATATATATATATATATATATATATATATATATATATATATATATATATATATATATATATATATATATATATATATATATATATATATATATATATATATATATATATATATATATATATATATATATATATATATATATATATATATATATATATATATATATATATATATATATATATATATATATATATATATATATATATATATATATATATATATATATATATATATATATATATATATATATATATATATATATATATATATATATATATATATATATATATATATATATATATATATATATATATATATATATATATATATATATATATATATATATATATATATATATATATATATATATATATATATATATATATATATATATATATATATATATATATATATATATATATATATATATATATATATATATATATATATATATATATATATATATATATATATATATATATATATATATATATATATATATATATATATATATATATATATATATATATATATATATATATATATATATATATATATATATATATATATATATATATATATATATATATATATATATATATATATATATATATATATATATATATATATATATATATATATATATATATATATATATATATATATATATATATATATATATATATATATATATATATATATATATATATATATATATATATATATATATATATATATATATATATATATATATATATATATATATATATATATATATATATATATATATATATATATATATATATATATATATATATATATATATATATATATATATATATATATATATATATATATATATATATATATATATATATATATATATATATATATATATATATATATATATATATATATATATATATATATATATATATATATATATATATATATATATATATATATATATATATATATATATATATATATATATATATATATATATATATATATATATATATATATATATATATATATATATATATATATATATATATATATATATATATATATATATATATATATATATATATATATATATATATATATATATATATATATATATATATATATATATATATATATATATATATATATATATATATATATATATATATATATATATATATATATATATATATATATATATATATATAAAACATATAGGTAATTAGGCTTACAGCGCCACCTATAATTATATAGGCGATGAAAACTACGAAACGTTACGGTCCTCGTACTAAATATTTGATTGAGGCGACATCTAACGGTAGTACTTTTAAACTTTACTATCTAAGATAGTTTGCTGCTAGCCAATACCGATGCGTTAGCTTAGTAGTTCTATAACAAATATCATAGACAGCGCTCTAAACTTTTCATATAACATGGATATCAAATTATTGTTATTATAACATTAATTAGGTACTTAACTATCAAAAACGTTAAATCTTTTTGTTTCTTTAGAACATTTTACACTCTATAGTCAAAAGTAAATTTTATAACGGTATTTTTTATTTTGGAACCTTTGTATATGTGTATTTAGGAGTAAATACACTATATGAATTATGAATGATTTCAAATGAACATTGTCGTCGATTGCACATGATTCCTAACGCTGTACGTCATTTTACCATGTTAAAAGTCGAGTCACTAAATTTAAATGATGGGAATCCCAATTAGGTTACACGTTTCGGTATTTGCTATAGCCAAACAACACAAAATTATTGGATATACTTTTTGTGTCTGTAAATATTCAAAACAGGACAAAAGAACTTGTTTTTAGGTAGAACGAAATCTTTTCATGCTGTTGGTCTAAAAGAATTTAAAAAAAAATAAATTGTGTTTATGAAACGTGTATCTTTAACAAGCTATCAGCCGAATCTTGTTACTATCGAAGTGTAGTGGGTACCACGGGTTTAAGTAAAAAACCACTTTTGACATTTGTCAGTCGTTACTGTCGCCTTTGGGATCATTTGCGAGCCAGAAATAATTTACACTTTGTAAAATAAAAATTAAGAAACAGTAATGTCTTTTATCTCGATTATTTGGCATTGAGAAGTAGTTACGCGCCTACTTAGTCTAGTCTGGTGATAGCACCCAAAGTCATACAAATCTTTTGTATATAGTTGATTCTGAAACGTTTCTGCTTGTTACAGTTTTGCCTAATGATAAGTATATGAAATATAAATCTTAATATTATTTAACAGCATGTTTAGCGGTACTTTAAAAATAGGAAACCACACAAGATATGTCATATTATCCCATAATTTTACAAAAGCTGTCTATAATAATTTAAAGCTATAGTCAAAGCAGTTCGGGGTGCCCTTTTATAGATTTCTGATACACGATTAGATGACGAGAGTAGTTTGGACACTATACTATAGTCTAGGTAGGTAGTGATATTGGCGAGGACGCTACATTTGTAGATTCAGTGAGTTGAGCCAAATAGCGTGGCGGTGGGGGCATCGACCCGCGCCGGCGCAGACGTTGCCGTCACCGTCGCCGACGCCGGTGAAACTATTTCACTGAAAAATTCACCGGCGCGCCGTGTCATTGAAGCCAACCTTGCCGATTTGTCGCGTCGTCTATACCGCGTCGCGTGGGTGCCCCCGACTTACCTACTCGTGACCGTTGAATATTGCCACTCTACAGAGAATAAAGAGAACAGTTTCTAAAAATTCTCCACTCTCTCATTGATGCGGTGTAACTACCTACGTACTAACTACGTATATGTAGTTTGGTGGTTATCATTTTGTTATCTTTTATACTCTTTTTTATAATCTCTAATGTATTTTTTGCATTTTACTCATTGACGCTGTTTTAAGAAAATACTAATGATCCTTATGTAACATTCTTATGCGCTTAGATATAATTCAATGGCGAAGAACTTTTTCTTGTATATTTGCTCTTTTAATAACAGTAGGCGCGTCGGATTAGTAAGACTACTGAAATATTATTAAAGAATATTTTGATTACATATAAGTATTTTATTGATTTTCATAAATATCTTAAATTAGTTAATACATAACTATCATTCCAAATAAATTATATTTGATTTGACACAATATATTTTTCTCTCAGTAATTAATTATACACGAATATAGAAGGTCTAAAGGTATGCCTATTAGTACATCTTCCAAAGAAAAACAATATTTTTAAATTTGTTAATTTTATCTACCTTTCAATTAATGCTAAATAAAATGCTAGACTATAAAACACTCAGTCACCTAACAATGTTTTCCTGGAACTTTATGGGTCGATATGCACAAAACCCCCTGTGGCTTTCCTTTGGAATTTGATAATAGACAATATTAACATACTGACTTCCAAAAAGCATAATAAATTTGATATTTTTTATTCTCTCTCATCACAAACCTTTGTTATAGGACAAAGATTTATATGCTCAATATTTGTAATATTTATTATTTATTCCTAAAATTGTATTATATACTATGTACTGTTATAACAGCTATGACACTTTCATATAGTATGTTTAATTTCACTTTATATATAGACAAGTGTAGAAATAGATTTATTTATCCTCCTATCAGAAATTATATTTATAATGTTAAAATCAATAACAGTCCAAGGATAAGAAGAATATTAAAAACAATAACCCTTTGCGACATACTCGTACACGTAGGTACCAGTAATTTTCGAAGGTGGTTGAAAGTGGGCACGCAGCGAGCCCGAGGTAGGTAGGTAGTCAGATGGGCTTCAGAGTGGAGGGTGGCGCCCGAGCATAATGGGAGTCGGCAACCGCTTTGTGCCCGCCGCTGTTATTATGCAGATTAACACCGCCGGGAATTTGTTCAAATATCGTAACAAGCGCTCCTCCCGGCGCCGGCGCCGCGCGGCCGTTCTCTTGTAATTTACGATTCGAGCCTTGGGAATGAATGTGTCGGTGTTCGCTCCTTCTAAGGATCTTCGAGCCGTTTTGTCCATTTTATATTGTAGGTATCTTCTCGACGAGACGGGCGTTGAAAATTTTAGGTTGTTATTTCTTTTTTTTTTGTTTTTTTTTTTTCGTTTGAGCACGTCTTTTGAGGCTCGCGTCAAATTTGTAGGTTTGGTTAATATAACATTTTTGGGTTTTTGCACATATGTGTGTATGTATAAAAAGAAGAACGTAATTATCCTCCTTATTAACATTATATAGGTGCGTTTCCCAGTGCAATGTGGTATAAGTTTAATTTAACTGAAAATTAATTAAATGTTAGATATGTTTATTTTATTTTCAGTTAAATTAAACATAAAATAAAATGGATGACACCATCATGGCTTAGTGTGAACTGATAGATGGGAGGGTAGCTACTTAATTAATGCAAAGATTATATTAATGGTCATATTTTAAAGCCACTAACGGCTTCGTCCGCTTGGACTACTTAGTTTTTTATTTATTAATCTTAATTACTTTCCAGTTCTAATAACATTATCCTTTTAAAGATGGAAATCTAAAGTTTCAGTCAATTCAATGAAACAGTTTATTTTGTTACAATTTTATTGTATAACGTAAAACGTAACTACTTTATATTGTATAACGTTTTTTGATTTATAAACAGATTTAAATAAAACAAATACTTAATTTTAAGAGAAGCTTGTCAAAATATAATAGTAAAAAGTGCATTTAAATCGGTTAAGTTGTTTGGAGATTACCGCGCACTACCGCACAGACAAACAGACAAAAAAATTAAATCATTGCTATTACAATAATAAAATAGCCCTAATAATGAAAATCCTCATATATTATCTTCCATGTACTGACAGCAAGCTACATTATTTTCATTTCCCCAGTTTGCACAGAGTGCAAATTTTGATTCCGCCCAATACTGTCTTTAAAAGGGGAACGAAGTGGAAAATGCAGTACCTGGACACTTGGTTCTCACTGACTACCCTACTTATTGCGAGATATGACTAAAAGTAAAAAAAAGACGTTACTAACGAATAGTAAGTAATCCGCATGATATGAACTGATTTCAGTACTTGCAGTTTTTTACATCTAATCTTAAAAATAATTTTGTTTTCTTAATTGTCATTAGTCTTCTTGCCTACTACTAAATCTGATTCTTTAAAAATAAACCATAATAAAACAAATATCAAAGGCTCTAATAAAGAATAGCATCTGAAATTCCGCGCACATTTAGACATGAGTTAAGCAGCAAAGTGAAATAAATGCTGGGAGTAGCGGTGGCGGGGGCGAGGGGGGGAGGTTCGGCCGCATTCCTTCGGAGCCTCCGACCCTCGCATGCCGAACTTTCTGCTTTCCCAGGATGGAATGCCAGCCCGCCTAATGTTATACATACACCTCTAACGTCCAACATTACTAGTCACTCGCGACTCGCGAGTTATCATTTCATCGAAATTGAATTTTGTTCATTTAAAGTTGGTACTTTTTGTCACATTGTACAGCTTTACATGTTGTGTGGTTTTGTTATATAGAAGATTCTGAGATTTTTTATTAAGCTTTACTTTAAGTATCACACTCATTATGTGAGGCTCTATAATAAGTTTATTCAAAATTTTTATCTACTAAAAATACTTAATTGTTACTTATAACAATAAATAGTTTGTGTAACCCTAAAGTTATGTAAATTTTCGATAGCGATAGATATGATCTATGATTAAGATATAGAGAGGAACATAAATTGCATTTAATATGAACAAAGTTTCCTTAATTTCCTAATACATATGCGTTATATTTAATTACCTTTTTTGACACTGCACGTGGAGTTCAACTGTAGAAATATGTTATTTTTTCGTTTGGCTGGCATGTCTTTTAAATATTTTCTTATATGGTCAGCCGTATCGCCTTAGGGTGATTCTAATTAATATGAGCATTATGTTTAGCAGATGTTACGACCACTGCATAAAAAGGAAATGCTCGTAGGTACATGTGTGTAAGCTGAAAGCTGCCGAGGCGTCGTAGCAGGTCGCGGGCCGGATTCACGAACGTTGCACTTGTTTTTACGCACGCGCGCACGGTGTGGTGCATGACCCCATTGGAATGTACCACGTGCACTAGCCGATGGAATGCGCAACTGTTTACTTTTTCATTTTTTTCCTCCTTCCACCACAAACAATACCTTTTCGTGCTATTTCATAACGAATTGTATGGGTTCGTACTTTCTATTCTCGCTTGTGTATTGACATTTTTTATTTGAACTCTTTTTCGTTACTCAGATATTTTACAGAATTTACAGATGTTATCTATAGATATATTGGCGAAAATATAAAGCGCACTTTGAAGTTTATTTTACTAAGTGTCATATACATTACTATTTGATGAGATCGAAAGTTAAAGTTAGTTAGTTAAATCATGTAGATATTTTAAATTAGGACATTTTGTTACAATTTTATAAAAAACAATTTAAATAAATAAAATACTAAATTGTTTCATGATATCTTAAATGGAGTTCAACAAACAAGAGCTCATAAAGTAAAGGATAATATTTAGCGAAAGCAAGGCACAGTGCCGGAAAGCGTACCGGAAGATGCGCGCGCGCTCTAGATGCGCTTTTACGATTTCCTGTACGCGAGCGCCGGACACTCGCTCACTAATGACTCATAGCTCTCTGATTATTTTCATTCACTATTTCCTACTATGCACCACATGCGGAATAAATAATGTACTAATTCCATAATAATATTCAATCCAATGCTATACCGGTCAATCGTGGCGCAGGGGCACAAAGTGTGACTGTAAATCCACTGGTTGTGGGTTTAAACCCCACTCGAGGAGATGAAATATTTACTTAAATTTATATTTCCATTCCATATCGCTCTGGTGTCGAGGCAAAGCGCGGCGTTGAGTTCTGCCACTCAACACGCAATGCCTCCAGAATTCGGCAGAAAGTAGGAAACGGAGTGTTTTAACACTAGGTTCCCTCTGCCTACCCTGCTGTGTGAGGGATTCAATGCTATACCTACCTATCGTGCATGCTGTCGAAAAGATGTATTGTTGACAATTTTTATGTCTTTTATAGAAATAAAAAAACCGCCCGAATTCTACACTGCATGTTGGGTTATTGGAACTCAACGCCGCACTTTGTCTATCAGAGCGGGAAATGAAATCAGTGAGGACCGAACACATAACCATCGTGTTTGCAGGCAGTGTTCCATCGAGCCACGATATATTTTATCCTTATAAACATTCTTCTGGAATACGCTATAATGAGAGATCGATTCTCAGTTGCTCTCTAAAACGACAATAATTTATATATAAATTATTTCCATTGCACTTTTTATATATAAAAGCTTCGTTTGCTAATTAAAGTTAAAATAAAATGTAAGTGCAAAACAAACAGATTTTTTTAAAGTTTTTGATCATTCTTATGGCCGTTGCTTTTTTTTCGATATACCTACAAAACGTCTTAGTCAAGCTGTGTTCCTATATATATAGAGTACCTATTCTAGGTAAGTACATAGAGTTGCATGTTTTTAATTTCATGTTTTCCGTTAAAATACAATACGACTGCAATTTCTTAGGTGCGAAATTTAAAATTATTAAATAGAGATGTTTAGAAGCTATAAGCATCACTGGGTAAAGTTTAAAACTTATGTACCTTTTCGCATTCTTCATTACTATTCTTATATTACTTACATAAAATTTATTAAATGTTCCCTTAGAAAATTGACTTTGATTTTCTAAGGGATTATTTGATTGAAAATACCTATAAGACTAGCTTAAACTATTATATTATTTATATACCTATTACCGAACCCCTATTTTGATACTTGGTTGCATCTTAAAAGTTTTTTTTTGAGCTTCACACTGTATTCCGCACATAGCAGGGTAGACAGAGGGAACCTCGGAACGTAGTGTTAAAGCGCTCTGTTCCCATTTAGACACGTCCGTTACCCACTTTCCGCTGAATTTCGGAGACATTGCGTATTGAGTGGCGGAACTGAACGCCTTAAACATACTTTATAATAATAATGTACCTACGTACCGTACGTACTAGTGGTAAAATAATGAATAGTACTGAACCAGGTAAAGGAACAAGATGATCGTATTTATTCACTTGAATGTGATTACACACGTTTATTAAGAGGTGAATAATGCAGTGATTTATGTACCTACCTATACGTAAAAAGAAAAAAATCTTAAGAATTACTATTACTAACGATTTACTTTATTTACTTCAAGAATCTGATTACGAATTCCTGACTTTGAATCTGTATTGACCATATCTTTTTACCTGACTGCGGCGAAGACCAAAAGAAGGGTTATGTTTTTAGCGCGTTTGTATGTATGTCAGTTTATTGTTTTTCCCTTCTCTCGATTTTTATAGATGATACGTCATTGGTTTGTCCTAATGTCGCGAGTGTCACTGGACACATCAATTTAGATTATGCAGTTATATTTTAGTTTTGCTTATAATTAAATAATAATGATGTTTACAATATAATCAATAACTAAATGATAATTATGCATTTGTTTTACGAATAACATATTACTAAATTGAAATCAGATTTACATAGTTCTTGTTGTGTTCATGTAAGATGTGTTAAATGTAACGCATGCATGAAACTAAGAAAATTTATATCTATATATTAATACGTGAAACAAGAACTTTGGACCCTTTTTACTAGAATTGTGCGGAAGGAGAATTATGAAAAATGGCATGACACTTATAGTTTATATATACAAGAAGTGCAGAACGCTAATATTTTTCAATAATAATGCTTATAAAGTACCTACATTAAATTAATAAATAAAACATTACACAATTGATTAAATAACTGTTTTTAAAGCAGCATGTATATGAAAACTTAGGTCTTCCAAAGGGATGTGGAAAGGCGTATTGCTTCTGGTAATAGAGTTAGTCACCACAGTTGCATGTTAGGCCGTACATAATGCACACAACGTACAGTGTTGGTATCGACGCTGTTATACTGCTGCGAAACGTTGATATTACAAAATAAGAATGAAAGAAAGATGAATGCTGTGGAGATGCTGTATTTTCGTAGGATATAATTATTGTCATTAAAAGTCAGCTTAGCTGATCAATCCGCAGTGAACAGATAGATACACAGGAACTAGCGAAGATGCCACAGTGCGAATAAAGAAGCACGTTTTCTCATAGTTTGGGCATGTTTATGACGGAAAAGTGAACAGTAAGAGAAGTAGAGGGAACTCGGTTGACCTTCAAAATCATAAAATCAAAAATCCTGGAGAAAAGTCACGTAAAGAGCATGAGGAATCCCTGAAGGCATATATGAGGTGGGTGAATGGTAGTGGACTAGACGAAAGAGGTATGCAGAGACCATAAGGTTTGGTGATCTGTTCTCTCTGACTACCCAGTTAGGGATAAATTAAGTAAGTTTTAGTATTTTCTCATTAGATAGAGGTTATTAGCCCTAGTAGGTCTCTATCTTAGATACTCCGGTGTGGTCCGCTATGGAATGCATTGATATGAAAGATGTAGGTACTGACATAAACATCACGAGAATGATCTAGATGAAACTAAAACTGCTATACAAATTGATCTTCAATCGTATGATAGTGTCTTATATTTCGTCGTTGTAAATTATTGTTTTTGAATGTTATTCTTAACCAATTTATTATTACGATCATAGACAACCCCATCAAAAAAAATTCAATTCGTGTCTATTATATAAAATGCAAAGCACAATTTTAATTCTACTAAAAAGAAGCACAAAGGTGTGACCGTAAATGCGACGGTTGTGAGTTCGATTCCCAGTTGAATGAAATATTTAATGTTATATAGCGGGAATGAACTATTTTACATTTCTATTTATTCATGTTGGCGACAAGGCAAAGCGCGGCATTGAGTCCCGCCACTCAACACGCAATGCCTCTAGAATTCGGCGGAAAGTGGGCAACGGAAATGTCTTAAGGGGAACGGAGTGTCTTAACACTGGTTTGCCAGGTTCGCTATGCCTATCTTGCTTGTGCAGGATACAGCGTGAAATTCCAAAAAAAATCAGAGCGTTTTACCACTTAAGACAGCATGTCATCAAAATTTGAATTTGAATGTTTCTGAACTCGAATCACGTACAATTATATCAAAATTAATTAGGCAACCTTAGGGTTTTTAAATTTTTTTAAGACAAAAAATTTAAATTTAGCTTATGACTTAATTTGCTAGAGTGCTTGGACAGTCCCCAAAAGGCGCAAGCTCATAACTAGCTACGTTTTAATTTTTATAGGCTTCTCAATATTTTTCTTATCCTAAGTATATGAGGAATATATGACGATCTGCATACAAATAGTAGGTACTTCTTTCGCGAAGTGATTCACAAATACTTTTTTCAGTTTACATATAATTTAATTTGTTTTTTTTTTAAATAAGATTACCTAATTCCGAATTTATTCTAGACCTAAATATTTTTTTCTTTAAAATGAGCCTAACAGTTTAACTGCGAAACGCAAAAAACTTCTATTCGCGAATCTTGAAATTGAGTAGTATTTATAATGTAGTCCACATTCGAACAAGTCCCCTATGCGAGTTTTAGTCAATTTTAAATTGCGCATATCTATATAGACCAGCCAAAAATCTGGAGGCCCGTCGTGGCGCAGGGGCACGAAGTGTGACTGTAATCGCGACTGGTTATGAGTTCGAGCCCCACTCGAGGAAATGTAATATTTATTTAAGTTTATATTTCCATTTCTTCGCTCTGATGCCGAGGAAAAACGCGGCATTGAGTTCCGCCACTCAACACACAATGTCCCCTGAATTCGGCGACAATTAAGGAACGGAGTGTCTTAACACTAGGCTTCCTCTGCCTACCCTGCTGTGTGCGGGATACAGCGTGAAGCTGATTTTTTTTAATATTATTATTTTTTATATTATATTCGTCCCTAATGTTATATTTTAAACTAAATGGAGAGCTGATGCACCATGAAAATATAAAACATTTTTCAATGTGGATTGTACTTATTTTGGAAAAGAAGAAGAACACAATTATTATTGTATTAATTGTTATTTATATTGAGTTCCGCAACTCAACACGGCAAGGCCTCGAAAATTAGACAAAAAGGGGAGAATGGAGTGTCTGAACACTAATATTAATGGGTTATTTCTCTGTCTATTCTGCTACATACGGGACACAGCGTGAATCTGAAAAAAATATATCTATTGTACATATATATTTTATAAAAATGAAAAAAAAAATGAGTAATATATTGTAATTTTACTAGCACGTGGGCGTTATGGGATCCGAAACACGTACTTGTTGCTGTAAGACAGGTACCTTCGCGTGATAATAATCGATACGAAGGCTGAGTCGTCGCAACGGCCCGCTAGGAATGTTGCAATTGTCGAAGGAAATCCGCCATGGCGCCTAGAATGCGCCGTATGTCTCACTTGGAACTGTACTTTATACAGATATGAGATCATTCTCATTTACATGCTCGATGATATTCCGTAAAGCTTTTCCGATAAGACTCATTCTTTACATTTTTTTTAATAATAGAATAATAATAATATTATATTTATTCAACTTAAATTTAATGTACTTGCATGAAGAAATGTACAGCAAATACCTAAAGCTTTAGGTTCCAGCTGAAAATTCAGCATTGAAATCGAAAAATATTTTATTTTTCACAAGTTTACTGTCGCAGACTATCTAATGAGTCATTTTTTTTTGGCGAGACATCTTGAGAACAGACGAGACGACCTTAGCGATTTGACCTTATTTTTTTAATTAGAATGCGGCTGTGTTTACATCTTTCTCTTTATTGTGACATTCTGGCTCGTCTCCAGATTGTGACATTCAGCAAATTACCCATCATATAAATTTGCGGTTGTAGTCTGGCAGCCTTTTGAAATATGGACCTTTTACTGTTATTAATAATATTTTATAGATATTATTACATAACTATTAACGTTAAATTTAAATTTTTCCTGCAATATTTATTTATTTGAATTTGATAGAACAAAACTCTGGCTCTGTACCTATATAATAACTACCAATTTTTAGTAGAGACTCGTGAATAGGGACATTTATGTACAAAATATGTTAACGACGCTGATGTATTATCATTAGTACTTAAGCATGAGTTTGAATAATATTAACCTGTTTTAAGTTAGCCATGAGTCGGGCGTCGTGCCTAACCACATTCCACTAAGTTTGTAATAGAACTTTGTACTTAGATCAAGTAGCGGTATATTTTATCTATATGTAGTTATTGTTCTTCATATAAATCGAGTATATAACGTCATTGAATACATTGAGTTTGGGACGATTTGATTATTCTCAGGGAATATTACGAAAGACTATTTATTGGATATCTGTAAATGGAAATTAATAAATTAACTCATGAAAAAAAAGCAGCGCGTGCGGTCTGGACGCACAAAGGCTTAACGGTAATGCACCGAGCCACCTGACTCGACAAACAGCCTGCGTTTCTCACAGGAAACCGGCGATCGATCAAATCACATCGCCAGTATGCAAACATACGCACCGGCAGATACGCCGCCCGCGCCGAGAGGGACGCGAGCGAGCGGGACGCCCCTATGGCGTGTGACGGACGCGAGATGGAACGCAGCAGGTCCGGTATCAAATCCGTGCGTTTGCGCTTACGAATTGCATTCCCATACAGGGTAACGGCGTTCGTTTGCCTCTCTCGTTCCTGCAAGAGGCCTCGAGGCGGCCTCTCGCTCGCGCAACATGAATGGAGGCGCCGTGGAATGCGGCCGCGTGACGTGTGCGGCGCCGACGCTGATCTTGATGCACTTTAACTTAGGCCTAGACTTAGTTTGGATTTTTTTACATTTTTCCCACATTGTTAATGTGTTTGTCGAAAGAAGTGTAATAAAGTGTAAACCCCAAAACTGAAATCTGCGCATTCTGACTTTATTGTGAATTAAAGGTTTTCGTTATATGCTTTGGTGATAATAATATTATTTTCGTTTTTGACAAGTAAGCCAAATATGTTATTTAAAAGTTCTCAAAGCATGCATTGCTGATTTCTTGTTTTGTTTAACTTTAATAAGCAATTAATGAACACATTTATTTAGAAACTATAAAAAAGTCATAATGATTTAGGTCTTTAGCTAATCTATTACATTAAATATTGTAGAATTTTACAAATATAGACGATGAAAAAGCTTAAGGTGAGACAGTCGTGGCGCAGGGGCACAGCGTGTGAGTGTAGACGACGACGACGATGGTTGTGCGTTCGATTGTCACTCGAGGGATTGAAATATTTTGTATATTCATTTCCTTGCTCTGGTAACGCGGCAAATCGAATCATTGAGTTCCATCACTCAACAGCAATGCCTTAAAAGTTCAGCCAAAAGTGGGGAACGGAGTATCTTAACACCAGGTTCCCTCTGCCTACCTCTGCTATATGTCTACATACAGCATGAATATAAAAAAACACCCTTATTAATTTGTAATAAAGCTTGCACTTGCAAATGTGGATTTCTTAAAAAAATATATTATTGTATAATGTTTTATTACTAAATTAACATATCGTCGAGTAGTATGAAAATATGAACAACAAAGGATAATAAATAACGGTATCTTTTTACAACGATTGGTCCATCTTATCAAATGTACAGTTTGATCGAAGTAGAGCAAATTTTGTGGTGTCGAACGAGCTATGAGAGAGGCAAGAGGCTGCTGTTAGCCTCCCAAGCGGAGCCCCGCTGTCTGGCAGCCGGCTCCTCCTCCCCCTTCCACCTCACCCCACCCCTGATTACATGTCCGCCTGCACTCGAGTCTAGCGCTACCTTGAATCAAAAATTGTAGTTCCATCGAACATTACATTCAAACATTAGATTTGAAATAAAATGGATCCTATCACTTCAATTTATATGTATCTAACATTAAAATATTCAATAGTAATTATTTTGCCTATATAAATATTTAATTTACCTCCCCGTTCTACCTATGAAATATTAAGACCAGGATAAAATATGTTTATGGATTAACATTTCTAGTTGGAAAACAGTTACTACGTAAATCCTTATTGTAAAGTGACTTATGACAATCTAATTAGTTTAGAGCAGGGGTTCCCAACCTTTTCTTTATCAAGGACCACTTCTATATCATTCTTGGTAGCCGGGACCACCATGCATGTAGGTATAGTAGAAATTAACTGTGATAATCAAACAGAAACTTTGCCTCACCATTCCCAGTCATAAAATTAAAATCGTTCGCGGACCATATTTAGGCTCCTGCGGACCACTGGTTGGGAACCACTGGTTTAGAGACTGCAAAAGTGCTATACAATTCAGATATTTCACTTTTTCCACAAAATATATGGAATGACAGTATATTATATTGAAATCAAATATTAATAGCTATAAAGGAACTTACATATGTATATCCATCCACGCTTATGTATAACATTTGTACATTCGCTTACGCATAATATATAGGAACAATTAAAAATTTAAAAATAAGATCCTTATTAGAAACGAAATATATTTTTTTTTGTTATATCAGTATAAATTATTGAATGAAATGCAAAACATAGTTAATATTTCATTATTTAGTGTATTGGCTAAGTGCGCATATTATCGGGAGGCTCTAATTGAACAAGTGTAGCCGTGGCGAGCTGGCCTCGGCTTGATGTGCTCAAGTCTATTGCGACAGCGTCTGCCGCGAGGTTATGCAACTTCGATGGAAATACCGACGCCGGTCCCATCGGCGGCATATGTTTGGTGTTCGAGCCGCGAGTCCTGCGCGTGCCGCGGCATGAATGGACCCCGGTATGTAGGTCACGGTGTCGTCAATGGGCTGTCGCGCCGGGGCCCCGCGCCGCCTCTCTCGCCCCTATCCTAAACCGTCGTGAAAGTTGCCACTGCTTTCGCGATGATCACGCAACTACATACAATAAACTAAACTCTAACTCTCCAATATTAAGTTACTTTTTCATTAACACCATTAAACATTCACATCCGCTTTACATTTTTCTGCTCACATCTGATAGGTACTTTCTGACGGAGTCTCTTCCAACACTCTATTGCCCGGCAATAAGACTTCGTTCCGAGGCGACGACTCGCCGCGCCGTATGATCGTGCTTAGGAATTCACTTCCGGGTAGGTCGGAAAGTGAAATGGTCTCGTCTGTGACGTAATTGGAATTCGGATGTATCCGGAGTCAGCGTGACTCCGTTCACTTCTATATGAAAAATTTCTATATGAAATTGTTGACATCATATTATCTCGTTGTCGATTCCGTTATACGCTCTCGTGCCCGATGACTATAGCTGCAAAATAAATTTTATGGTCCATTGGAAATATCTTTATGCATATTTTTGATATAACCGTGAAGAGGATGCTGTAAAAACTATAGGAATTTGTTACTGAGTATTACAAATGTGTCATTGACTCTTTTAAGGAATTTATCTACTTTTTTGCTATGAGTAACAATGTTAACCTGTTTTTTGTACGAACTTGATTCTTTTACAATTTCACGTTTTTTTTTTTTAATTTGTATGTCAGCAAATTTTCTTTTAACGATTTAAAATCAATATTTGATTATTTTGTACTTTCTCTTATATATATAATATCCATGTATAAAGTATAGTTGATAACTTCATATTAATTCAAAAATCAAAAATTAATTCAAAATCAAAAATTCCTAGTGAAATGATTAAGTTAAAAAGTTTCAGTAATCATACTTAAAAGAAAGTATACCTAGTAGGTAATAGATTAGTCTTATGAAAAGTTTACAGGATGTGGCATAACTTTATCAAAAAGTAATAGTACTTGTGCTCAAAAATGGCATTTAAAAGCCCTAAAGGCTAAACAACTACAACTTTTAAGAATTATCACAAACCATTTTAAATAAAGCAGTTTCTACCTCGGCGACAAGCTATTTGAAACGTTTATAGTATTTAGACAAAAAAAATTATAAATTTCTAATGTTAAATTCCTGGTCGATTTTATTGTCCTACGACGCGTATAAGCGCTTAGATTATGTTAATATGTTTTAATAAAACATCCCTGGCAAAATAGCCCCAAATGAATTCAAACTATTTAAAAATCTTCTTTCTACTCAGTTTAACTATGAATATTATAAAAAAACGTATTTAGTATAGCTAAATAAGCTAATACGTCATCAACTACAATCATATTTAAATACAAATGCAAATGCAGAAATCTAGCCTAGTATCGCATTACGTAATCTCACTGACGATGACCTTTAACTGCAGAAACAGTTGAGTTTAACGGCGACAGAGGCTGTACAGTTAGCCGCATTCCTAGAGCCGGCCAGGGATGGCAGGTGCTGCGGGGAGGGAGACTTCTTCCACTGGAATGTTGATGTCTTCTCAATTGCTTATCCATACTATTAGTTGTAGTTTTAATTATTATGATCCATATAAAATTAAAATAAAAAGCTATGATTAGCAATGTGTTTTTAATTATTTTAAAAAAGTAATGTGACTTCTAATTAATGTGCTATTGAGGCCAGTCATGGCGTAAGTTAGTTTTGTGAATGTAAACGCGTCTGATTATAGGTTCGATTACTACTCGAGATAATGAAATATTTAATTAAAATTTGTATTTTAATTTTTTCGTTCTGGTCTCGAGGCAAAGCGCGACGTTGAGTTCCGCCACTCATCACGCAATGCTACCAGAATTTGGTGGAAAATGGGTAACGTAGTGTCTTAACACTAAATACCCTCTGCCTAGAAGAGGCTGTTTTAATTTTTTTTATTGTGACTTCTAAACTGTGAATAAAATATTAATAGGCATGCATTGCAATTGCCTTAGTCATCGCATGATTCAATTCAATTATCTAGGCAGATTTTATCGCTCGATACATTGAGATGGTGTCGCAAATGCCATAAGTGAGCTTAAAGCTTGCGTAGGCGCATACTTCTATATTTCGTGTACATTGTGATTACAATATTATACCGTTCTACTTCATATATTGATGCTATCGTATATCATAGTATTTTAAATAGACGAGGCCAGTGGTGGCGGAGCGACACGAAGTGTAACTGTAATACTAACTGGTTGTGGGTTCGATCCTCATTCGAGGAGATGAAATATTTACTTAAACTTATATTTCCATTTACTCGCTCTGGTGTTGAGGTTAAGCGCGGTGTTAAGTTCTGCCACTCAACACGCAATTCCTCCCGAATTCGGCAGAAAGTGGGGAACGGAGTGTCTTAACACTAGGTTCCCTCTGCCTACCCTGCTGTGTGCGAGATACAGCGTGAAGCTGATTTGATTTTTAAATAGATTTTCTCATGTGTGTTTGTTTCACAAAAATTACCCATATAAAATATTTTTTATGTGCTTTCAATCAGAAGCTTTTATGTCTATTTAGACCACAAATTTTATTTTGACATGGTTCTCTCGATCGTCTTAATGTTCCACTTGATTAAGAATATTTCAACACATAAAATTAGACAACTGTGTCGATTTTTTTTAGCTCATAAATTTATATTATGCAGGTTCCGGAAACATAATAATTTATGTATATCAAACAACGTACAGGTTTACGGGACGTTTTAATTACCTATTTCTTAGCTAATATTTTCATAATTTTATTATGTTGAAATAGTGCCAAAAATTGATTTAAATCGAAAGAAACTGTAATTATACACACCTTCGTTTTAAATATATCCTGATTAGTAATAATATAACATCTCTGTATGTTTGTTCTAAACAGAAATCTCGCGCTGGGAATTGGTATTCAGAACTTCCCTGAAGGCCTTGCTGTAAGCTTACCGCTGCAATCGGCGGGCTTTTCGGTCTGGAGAGCTTTCTGGTATGTATATTTTTGTATTTTTTTATCTCATAATTTTCTATACCTTTGAATCATATTTTTTATTGAAATATTTTTTAATAAAATTGCATTAATAAGTTTCTATATATCACAACTTACTGGAACAATTTATGCGAATAGTAATGTTTGATTATCTATTACTTATTTTGTCTCGACACCAGAGCGAAGAAATGGAAATATAAATTTAAGTAAATATTTCATTTCCTCGAGTGGGGATCGAACCCACAACCAGGCGGTTTTACAGTCACACTTTGTGCCCCTGCGTCACGACTTGCCTTAATTTAATCTTAATAAATATTTTAAATTAATCTTCATAAATATATGGATATGATTTTGGACAGATGGTATTGGAACGTATATGTTATAAATTAGTTTTAAGTAAGTAGTTATTTTTATATTTTAGTCTATGGAAACGATATAGGACGATACCTAGGTCAAAATCATTTTTGTGCGAGTCATTTAGTGACTAGATGTCTTGTGGAGAATGCACCGGTGTCGTCGTTAGGCCGGATGCCAACACAACCAGACCGACCGACCCCATTTCAACTCAAGCTAATTCATTTAGCATATTCTTATATTCTGCCCATCTTATTATGGTCTCCTATGCCATTTGGTTGTTCTGAAATACAAAATATTCTTATTCTTAAAATAAACGTTACCGTTTATCTATCACTAAAATATATTTATTTTGGCAATGAGTTCTTAATGTTGGTATAACGACACCTAATTCTATGATTATTTTTAATTCTTCACATAAGTACCAATAGTAATATTTTAGTAAATTATTACAATTAAAATTATCTATATACATAGTTCCATATCTGATATTTAACATAAAGACATATTCATAAAACATATTATACATACATACACACATATACATACATACATACATACGTAACTCGACTAAAGAATTTTAAATAGTCAGAGCGAAAGGTTACATCTGCCGGCGCATGCGCTACGTGCGCGCATTGTAAATGTTACCAAATAGGTAAAAGTTATAAACAGTCGCATTCCGTTGTTCCGTGTTCTCGAAACCGTTGGCGCCGCTTGGCCGGTCCAAGCTTGGCCACCGAGCGCCGGAGCTACTAAGCGAGCCTTCGTACTTGGATGTGTTAAATGTTAACTATGTAAAATAAATAAATCAGCTTCAAGCTGTACCCCGCACACAGCAGGGTAGGCAGAGGGAATCTAGTGCTAACACACTCCGTTCCCCACTTTCTGCCGAATTCTGGAGGCATTGCGTGTTGAGTGGCAGAACTCAACGCCGCGCTTTACCTCGACACCAGAGCGAAGGAATGGAAATATAAATTTAAGTAAATATTTCATCTCCTCGAGTGGGGACCGAACCCACAACCAGTCGGTTTTACAGTCACACTTCGTGCCGCTAGCTACGACTGGCCTCAACTATGTGATATTAGATATTAATTGAGTAGTTTATTAATTGTGGAATGGCACAAGCGTGTGACTATAAACGCGACGGTGGTGGGTTTAATTCCTACTTGGGGAACTCGCTGGATATTGGGGAACCTAGTATCGCAATCGCATTTCTGCCTACCCAGCAAAATATGGGATACACCGTGAAGCTAAAAAATATTGAGTAATTTGGCCACGTTTACATTATGTTTTGTAAAACACACTCAACTTACATATGGTGATTACGTAAAAATATAAGAATAATTACTAACTGTTATGCCCTAATGGGAGTTTCCATACAAAGATATTTATTGTAGTAATTGTTATTTATTTTTCCTGTTTCCATATTTTTTAAATTAAAATTATATTTGCTTAATTAGTTCCAATGCTTTATATCCTTATTATTATTTTAAATAATGCTAAAATCGATTATGCACAGCTGCACGCAGCAGGGTAGGCAGAGGGACCCTGCGAACCTAGTGTTAAGACACGCCATTTTCATTAAGACACTTCCGTTCCGCACGTTCCGCCGAATTCTGGAGACATTGCCTGTTGAGTGACGGAACATAACACGACGCTTTACCAAGGCGAAAAATGAAAATATTAAATATTTCATTTCACTCGAGTGGGAAGCGAACTCACAAGCTGTCACGTTTGCAGTCGTACGTTTATGCCCGCTGTATTACGACTGGCCTCATATAAACTAAATCAGCTTCACGCTGTATCCCGCACACAGCAGGGTAGGCAGAGGGAACATAGTGTTAAGACACTCCGTTCTCCACTTTCTGCCGAATTCTGGAGGNTCGAACCCACAACCAGTCGGTTTTACAGTCACACCTCGTGCCGCTGCGCCACGACTGGCCTCATATAAACTACACACACTTATTACCTATACATACATAGATTTTAATCAGGGCCTATGAAAAAAATTATAATATAGATTGATTTGTACTATAATATCTATCAAACATACTTCGTGTATAAACGAAAAGATTGAATAATTTTTATACTTATATTAATTATTGAGGCCAGTCGTGGCGCATGGGCACAAAGTGTAACTGTAAAACCGACTGGTTGTGGGTTCGATCCCCACTCGAGGAGATGAAATATTTACTTAAATTTATATTTCCATTTCTTCGCTCTGGTGTCGAGGTTAAGCGCGGCGTTGAGTTCTGCCACTCAACACGCAATGCCTTCAGAATACGGCAGAAAATGGGGAACAGAGTGTCTTAACAGTAGGTTCCGTCTGCCTACCCTGCTGCGTGCGGAATACAGCGTGAAGCTGATTTAACTTAGAAAAGAGCAACTGCAGCGTCGAGTGTAGGTAGGACCGGCCGTTTAAGAGGCTAGCTTAGACTTTTTTCGTATATTGTTGTTTATTAGAAATATTAACACGAGAATGATGCCATCCTAGTGGAGGTGGATAATGTAATAGTTGAATACAATACCAGAAGTGAGTAGATAGACAGGAGGAGAGCTCTCTTGTCCTACGAACACACAGTATCGATGATACTGGAAAAAGCACAGAGGACCGAGAACAGAGTTTATGTTTATTATAGTTGAAAATTCTAAACCATGTGGAAATTTTACAAAAAAATATTTGAAATATACCTGTACAAGTTATTAAAAGCAAATTTAGGTGTCAATTATTCTCTTCTTAAAAGGGCTCAATAAAAAAATTGGAAACTAAATTACTTCTGCGCTATTTATTTTAAGAACACATTCAAATTTTCTCAGTCCAGGGTATAGGTTATTTTAATTTCCCCCTCATAGATGTGGTGGAGAACGGAGTATCGTTCCTTCTATCCACCCTACTATATACAGCATACAAATGATGAAGCTAAAAAAATATAATAAGTAACATATTGCCTCTGTTATAAGCCAAATATTCTTTAGTTTAGTAGAATTGTCGAACAATCTTACAAATACCAGCTCAAAGGGCTAGTAGTGTTATGATTATTCTGCTTAAAAAATCGGAAAAAACTTTCAACCGTATCTCCTAACATTTTTAATATAATATTATTTCACTCATTTTCATACCTTTAAGTATATCCGAAGCTATTAAAAATTAAGTTGACATACAGATAATAAATTTAATCACCAAAATATAATTTGTGATATTGTATTTTTAAATATAACCAACATCATATCAACCTTGGATGCCCACTATTGGCCATAGGCCTCACACACGAAGGCCATGTATATGTATAATAAATATAAGTATTTTAGATACAGGCATATTATACATAGGTACTCGTACATTCGTGTTGGTAGCCTAATAAAAATTGATCTTCATCAATTACAGTCAATATTCGTTAATATTTCGCGAGCGCAAGATGGTAATTTATGTCATGTCATATGGTAAATAATTAATTTTCAATAAGTAAGATTCATTGGTTTTTATAAATTGAAGATCTTTTGTCGCACCTATGTTAGCTTAGACTTTAAGACGTAAAATGGAAAATAAAAAATCTAATAAATAAAAAAACTATATCGAAAAATATAAAAAAGTAAAAAGTGCCCAAAGTAAACTGAAAGTTAAATATTGGTGGACTCATGGTGAGGAATGCATCGAGCAAAGAATGCAGCCCGGGCAAGAAACAGTCGCCATTTCGCCCGTCGCGTGCCCCTGGCTAAAATAATCCTTACATATTTTTTTTTCATTAAACGAACGAAACACTTAAGGTATACTAAATAATATATTATATAAGCTCAATTTGTGTTCATTATTTTAAAAAACTTAAAATCCATCTTCAATCAGCTTTAAGCTAGAGGAACTAGCCTCATTTTTGAATAAAAAAAGTTTATCAAGTTAAGACGTTAAGACGTTGGTTAAAAAAGTTATCTTTTAGCTTATTAAATAAGGTAGAGAAATAAAGATACAGTTAGTATCCTTCTAATGAAATGAATAGGTAAGTAATTGCAAACTTACCGGAACTTAATGCGCTTGCTTGTGAAACTGGAGAAAGTTACTTTTTCTTAAAAATTAAATTGCAAAAAAATCTACTTCTTTAAGATTACCAAGTGATAAGTTTACGCTAGTAAGTATTATTGTAATTTTAGCTCGTTTCTCAAAAATCAAATTAAATCAGCTTCACGCTATATCCCGTACACAGCAGCGTAGGCAGAGCGAACCTAGTGTTAAGACACTGCGTTCCCCACTTTCCGCCAAGTTCTGGAGGCATTGCGTGTTGAGTAGCGGAACTCGACGCCGCGCTTTGCCTCGACACCCGAGGCGAAGAAATGAAAATATAAATATAAATAAATATTTCTTTTTCTCGAGTGGGGATCGAACCCACAACCACCAAGAAAATGAAAATATTAATTTCATTTTCTTGGTCTTGTAACGATGCACGCGGCGTTGATTTCTGCTACTCAACACCCAATTCCTCCAGAATTCTGCGGAAAATATGGAATCGCACTTAATGGGAATGGAGTCTCTTAAAACTAGGTTCCCAGGTTCCCTCTGCGTACTCTGCTATTTGCGGGATACAGCCTGGAGCTAAAAAAATCTACAATATTATCGCAAATTATTATTGTATTCTTTATGATCACGTCGACATATAAACACATTTTATTGGTTTTTTTAACAAACAATGTAGCGTGAGGTGATTCCCTGTGCGAAAAATATCGGATGAGGCGATCAGGCGAGGTATTTGAACTATTAACTTTATATAACGTAATTTAATTAAACTATGAAGTGGACAGTTTTTGCATGATTACGACAAAATCTCAACAACACGTCTAGTCAACGTTTCTCACCGTACAACCCATATGACTTATAGTGACGTAGTAAACGTAGCCCTTGCGCAACTTCATTCTTCTTCTTTCAATTATTAGACCTTTTCTTTGAACAACAGATTTATCGTAAAAATGATTTGAAATAAATATTACTAAAAATTAGGGTATACGTAATAGATTATAGAATAATTGAGGCATACGTCGAGTAGGGGGACTGGTCAGCGTTTCCACATATTCTTTACAACAGAGAAGGTCCAAAATAATGAATGTTGAAATTTGAGAGTCTGATGTGCGATGTGTCGTTGCGGTGCCTTCGAGTCTGGCGCATTGCAAAGCATGCGGCGGCAAGCAGGCGGCGCGCTGTCTGCGCGCTCTTCCGGACCGCACCCGTCCGACCAGTCGCAGGCACCTCCCGCTGCCGCTGCCGGCCGCCTCGGGCGATCGGCCTTCAAACTTCAATTATTAAATCTAGAGAGCGAACGAACGGCGGCAGCAGCCGTAAAGCTGCTTTGCAAAGCAGGCCCCGAAGACGCGGTTGCGGAAGCGTCTGCCAGCCTTGGTGGCGCTGATCTGCGCAATCGCAGCCGGTTTGTGGTGCGCATATTGCGTTGTGGCCACACCTTGTCTTCTCGAATGTTGTTCTAGACTGCTTGACCGCCTTGTCTTTTTTTCTTTGATTACATTGATTGTTCTCAAATCTACATTTACAAATCAATTCAAGTGTTGTTCAATCTGTAATCTATAGATTTTCTTGACACTAAATTAATTGTGTTCATGAAATCGAAAGGCTTAATAGTATACTAATAATAATTGCTTTTTTCTTCTGTTGAGCTTTCAGTTAAACAAAGCCTAATGTGTTACGTTTTAGTATGTCGAACATTAGCAGTCGAACAGAAAGTTAAATATATGTGCTGATAAGGCACATATATTTAACTTTTATAAATTATGGTAGCTAGAGATTTATGTAGAGTCGAGTATCCTTTATTTGCTCTTTAGTCTTCTTGCAGTGATAGTGTAAAAATATACCTACTTCTGGGCAAATTATTTACATGTTATTCTTGGATGTTATGTTTATAAGTACCTATTATATCTATATTTTATGCAATATTATATAAACACAGTCAGTAATATTTTTTGGAAAGTTAATAAGAAAAATAAACAAGTTGTAACCATTTATTTAAATTTAACATAGTTATTGAGTGACGGGCATCCTGTTTTATGGATTGTCGGCGACTCAACAGTCGGACGTTTCTGCGAATCAGTGGATATTGTCGCAAATTGCCGCTTTCGCCACCCGCTGAATAATGCATGCGATAACATAACATCACGTCGCGCGCTGGCCTCGCTCCTGCTTAAAGGTCCTCATCTGCCACCGCGCACGCGTCCGTGTACCTACACCATTAGTCAGTAGACGTCTGTTGTCTTTGTAAATTAAATATAATGAAAGAAGATATGTACAAATAGATTAAATACTTTGGATGGTGATGATAGGCTGTCATCAATGGTAGGATACGGGCACAGATTGGCGCGGTCCGGTGATGGCGGCGATTCCCACAACGCCAGCTCGTCGACCAGTTCAATGGAATGTGGTCGCGGCACCGGCCCGCACTTTCACCAAAACAATTCGTTAGCGGCCTCTTTCGCCAGCGTACCGCATGCCGCGCCACCCCGCGCCACTCGAACTAACCCGTGATACATACGTAACCATTGCCATCATATTACTCCTTTTCGATATATTAACGTACTAACATGCCTACATAGTTATACTTTTATTCAGTTGCTACATAATATGTCAAATCATTCCCAAAAGTCAGTGGAAATTTCCATGGACAAATCAACTTCCTTAATTCTGTATTATAACGTACATTATATAAAAGTTTATTTATGTAGAAACTACTTTTTGAAACATTTTCTATTGTTTTATTCAAAAAATAATTCATGATCGAGTTTATTTTAAAGTTCTCATTTTTTCTCCCAACTACTCGTAACGTATGCAAAAGTACTATACAAATATAGTAAATTGGTAAACGTTAATAATAATTGTCTCAAGACGAAAGTCTTCAGCCAGTTCGTTGTTACCATGGTGAAATACAGGAGCCAGGCGTGGTGTCTAACTATGTGTCTCGTCAGGAGACTCAGGATCACACAGTGGACAAAAGAGAGAACAATGCTCGGTATTTCCCTCCGTGATAGAATCAGATTTGAGGACATCCGTGGGAAAACAAAAGCTACAGACATTGCTCGAAGAATGACGAAGATGGCAAATGGCGAAAAGAATTGATGGCTATTATGATAGAAAAGTTCTCGCGATCCGCACGACGCTCGGAGGGCAGACCCTCCACCAGATGGACCGATCTACGTGCAGATCCTAGGGGAAGGCCTATGTCCAACAGTGGGCGTCGAAAGCTGATAAAATAGATATATGTAAAATATTATTAAAATGTTTGTTTTGAAATTAACTTTACAGTACAATTACAAAATGTCCCTGAATTCGGTATTCATTTTGGCATAAGCCCCATGTAACATCTTTTTTTGTCTCCTATCACGCGTGACCCTCCTCCGCCCAACAGTCAATTTAATTTCGTCCTGCAATCTAATATGCTGGCTCCCGCGACTTTGCTTGCCATCTCTTGTATATCATTCTGTTACCTTGACTACATTTACCTCTAATATCTTACTTCATACGCACCATCCATTTTTATTTCTGTTCATCTCTTTTTGTCAGTACGTCTATCAATTTTGTGCATCAACTAGATCACTTATAGGTTAATTAGTATAAGCTATGGTAGTACACAATATTAATTAATGGACTTCCACAGGTATGGCCAATTGTCTGGCATGGTTGAGCCCGTGTTTGGAGTCCTTGGCGCGGTAGCAGTGGCTGCAGCTAAACCCGTGCTGCCGTACGCACTGGCATTTGCGGCGGGTGCCATGATATACGTGGTTGCCGATGATATCATCCCTGAGGCAAATGCATCGTAAGTTATCTGTAGCTGTGACTCTTTAAGCTTGCAAATTTGACATTTATCTGCAACAAAAAACCTCAATCTACTCTACATATTTCAATGATAGGAAAAATACTTATCACGACTTATTTATTTATCACTATTGTAAATGACCATATTATTTTGTTTATGATGTTATTACTCCGCAAATAAGGATTTATTGTAGATAATGTTTACGACTGTAACTGGTATATTCGTCTTTATTCTTTGTATAAGCACAAGTACCTATAACTTAGCTAACCTTGAGATTTGCCCAAAACATATGACAAGCGTGTGTCTTTGTCCTGACCCTTGCGAGACAGGGCCCTCGAGCCGGCTTTCAATGTCAATTACCAGCCAGATAAAATCCCTCACTCACTTCTCATACAAACAGAGAAACATCCATTTCAAATACTCGTCTTCAAGTAATGAGAACACTACGAGTACATTGTGTTTTCATAGATTCACATCGAGACTTACTTATTCAACAAATAGGTGGTAAAACATATTTGAAACGGTTGGTTATCTACAAAGCAAATCTCGACTCTCAAAAAACAGGCTCCTGTCATAATTGGATTGACGAGGGTACCGATATTGCTTGATTATTCTGTTTCATATTGGTCCCTTGAGCTCGGGTTGTAGAGTTCGCTTGTTAGCAACGTAATATTCTAAGGATCCCGTTAGGATGTCAGAATCTATTGTAATTGGTTTACACTTCCCCTTAGCGACATTTCTTTGTCCATCCTTTCATTGTCCACAACCGGTCGATGTTCCCTTCCGTCACAACTCGTCCTAGAGCACAATTTATAAAATTATTCGTTTTAGTTAAATATCAAATATTTATCATACACTTTGTTTAAATTAATTGTTTTTATCAAACCTTTTTCTTCATACATTTCCATTTATTGATCTTATTGGTATATTACATACTTTCCCACGATTTCTCTAGTTGGTTGGTAGTAATCATTACATAATACTGAAAGTTAGTGTTAAAATTCGTTCAGAAGTACCAATAACAATAAATAACATTTCAAATTTTATTTTTGATTTATTTTTATTTTTAAATTTTATTCGATAATGGCTTTGCACATATCAATGTGATTTTTTGTAATTGAATTACGTTTGTTGCCGCGTAACAATATGAAGCGACAAAATGACCAGGACCAAATTAATTATTTATAACTCTATTGGCATTCCACAAATTCATTTTTTTTNTAAATTTTTAATGCAGTTTTTAGGGGAATACAATATACATATACATTATATTGCCATTTTGTACATAATTTTTAATAATCAAAAGAAAATAGAATTTAATTCTAACCCTTATTACTTAAGAATCTAACCCTTATTACTTATGTGGATTTGTTAGGAGTTATTATGGCTAGACTGCCTCTATCTCATTTTCCATTCGAGTATTTGACTACGCAGGGGTGCGCGTCCGAAAGCTTCTCGTCTATTTACAGCAGCACTGAGGGCGGGCGGCTGGCACCCGCATTATCAAGTAAATTGAGTGCGTGCGTGGGATCGCCACCGTCTCGACACTGTCAATAATAATAAATAACGCAAAATAACACATTTGTTACTGGGATAGAGCTGGTGACGGTGCTCTAGTTTGTCTAAATGTTGACGTCACTGTCTGAGAATTTGGCGCGCCGGCTGATGCTCCCTGACCTACCTCCAGATATTGCAATACGCATCCAGGACATTTTCTATGTGGTTTTACAACTGGAGACCATAAAACGCCAATACTGATATAGTTTTTGGTGATGCTTAATGTCAGTTTGATTAAAGCACTTCATAACGTAATCAAGTAATAGTTTGATTAATAATATTATAAAAAGTATTTTTTTTTATTTTAATTAATTACATTCAGGTACTTTTGTTTATTTTATGTTTAGGCAAATATAAATAAAAGATTTATAATGTTTTTTTTTAATTTAATAAACAAAAGATAAAAGGAAATTATAAAACAAAGGAATTTATTTGGCATTAATAACATTCAAAAATACCTTCTTATCTCAAGAGTAACCTCTTGAGATATTCCAGTTTTCTTTGATTTTGTCCTCCAATAAATAGTATTTATCACACGCTAGAAAACTTTCCTGCCTCGAAGATAGACAATGAGAACTAATTTAAGTAGTGGTACTAATTCATACTTTTTTATTTACGACCAGACACAGACGAAAAAAAAAAACTTTAAAAATATTCAATAGAAATTACTAACGAATATTCTGTTAGCGCCAGCAACAACGAAATCTGTGCGTCTACTCTGATAGTTTCTATGGCACGTTCTGTAAGATTTATCGTTACAATTATAGTAAAGCACTATTGCCACTAACGTCATGTAATAAAAACTTAAGTAAATTTCCCACTGTGGGTACTATCCGGATTACCCTATATACCTATATGAATTGTATAAAGAATAATATTTTTTTAGAAAAATATGATTTTATGTTATTTTTTATATGAAAAATTAATAAACTTTATACTGCATATACTGTAATAATGGTATATTGATTTGATTTAGATTTTTTTTTAAATAAATAATCATTTTATTTATCAGAGTATACCTACTCAGTAATTGTATGTAGGTACTATACATACGTATATGCTTTGTCAAAATATATAAATAAGCCTTAAAGTGATATTGGGAATGAAGCGTATTGACACTAGGTTCCCTCTGTGTACCTTGCTGTGTGCGGGATACAGCGTGACGCTAAAACAAAAAAAAGTCACATAATTTAATTATAATAGAAGCAAACCTAATTAATTTCGAATTCCAATGATAGTCTTAATATGTTTTTATCATATATAAAATATGTTAATTGACTAAAAACGTCTATCAGAAACACTCCAGTTTCCGCTGATCGTCTTTTTTTAAATAGGAATATATGTATGTATATATTATAATTCATATTTAATGTCCATGAAAATCAAAATGAACGTTATAACTTTTTATTCATTTTGTAAAATTTATATTCTGTTATCAATTTTCTTACTTCTATTTCAGTACAGATATACCATGATAGAAACTATGGCCAGCATTGCCGTCCAGTTAAAACTGAAAGATGGCTATTTTTTTTCTAAGCTGCACAGTAGACAGCGAAAAATGTTAAGGATAGTTTTAAAACACTCCATTCCTCATTTTCCGCCGAATTCTGGGGGCATTGCGTGTTGAGTGGTAGAACTCAACGCCACGCCTCAGCACAAGAGCGAAGAAATTATATGAAAAAAAAAAAAAATTAATTTCCTCGCATTCCACACACACAGACATCCGTATCCATGTCGATTGAATGACATTGTCATGCTATATTGAAGCAGTTTTAGATTAGTTCGTTAATTGCAACATCTTCTCTTTTCCTCCATTATGGTGCTTTCAACGTGTCTAGCACTAATAATCACTTCGCCAATGTTACGCTCATACAACGTAGAGCCGTTCTAATCATTGGGGATCCAATAATCTGTGAAAGGCTTGACACTTTGACTTTGTATAGAGACGTCTCCTCGCGCTGTGAGTTCTCTACCGCATTCTAGGGTAAAACAAAGCAGGGTGTAGAATTTTATCACTAAATACAAGTAATAATAATAATAATAATAATAATTTTTATTTAATTAAGACTTGGTCCACTTGTTAGTTACATTTAAAACTTACATTATGTTAGTACATATTATTATTTTTTTTAATGTAATGTCTCTGATTTTATTGCTCTAAATTTCATTGATAATGACTCGTAAATGGAACTAGTATGGAAGTGGTCAAATAGTTTTCTCTATGATCTTAAACCTAATTGGGGCTGTCTGGCCATTGCACGTTGTTATACTATATAATATAATCAATTAACTTTTGTTGGTCTTAACATTTACATACTCACATTCTATTACATTTGTAAATACGGTACACTATGTATCTAAATATTTAATTTAAATATAAATCATATATTATAAGGCATAACATAACAAAGACTTTTTACCAAAGCCAGGAATAAAAATAATTCATTCACCCGAGTGGAAATCGAACCCACAACCGCCGTACTTTACAGTCAGACCCTGTGTCGTTGCGCCACTTCGGCATGTCATACATGGATAAATGATTGCTATAAAAACAATTCTAATAAGTCGGTAATAACTTAATGAAATTTTCTATTTTGTATGATATATAAATAAAGGAATTCGTCAATATACGATGGTCACACTTGTCATCATTTGTATTAAAAACCGTTCGCATATTTTTAGTTTTTCAATAGAACGCATTTCTTTCCTGGCTGTATTGAAGTGAGTACGTGGAATCGTTTTATTGTAATGAGCTATAATTCCAACTAGCGGATTCCGTCCGGCCGTCAATGACTATTGTTCCTCTAAATCCATGTGCGTGAGACGCGAGCGCCGTCGTCGGCTGATATTCCGATATCGTAATTTTACTAGCCCCTTGATATTCATATGTCGTGTGATCATTATTTCTCAATGGCTCGCTATGTATGACGACAATATTTGTAACGGACGTATTCGAGAATATATCAACGAACTATTGTATTCAACCCTGTCCTATTGAGGGCCGTCGTATGTCTGTTTGACTGCGGAAGCAGAAAATCTGCCCTAGCCAGGATATTTGCTAACGTTGATTATATATTTTGTGGCGTCTCTTGTGTTTTCCTATTGTTTATAGCATCAAAAACATGAATGTGAAATGAGCCAAGTTAAATGTTAAGTTACGCATCGTTCTCGACTTCACTGACAAAAGAATGCAAGATCTATTTATTTTTAAGGGTACTTGTTTGGAGTTCTGTGCTTCATCGGTCTCTCTAATTTAAGCTCTAAATTTCACTTGACAATTTTTTACGTACAGGCTTTATTATATTTGCAATTTAGTGTACTTTCAACTTGTAGGTTGAGGTTGTATGAGGTTGGTATTGTTTGGTGCCTGATAGTAAAAAATTGTCAAATTGAATTTAAAATTAGGATTCTATCCCGAGTGAATACAGAATTAAGCACCCATATAGATCTCCCATTCTTTGGAAGTCGAAGACGTCGCATTACTCAATATTTAACTTAGCTCTCATTTCACATTAATGTTTTTCATAGGATTTTATAAAGAAATTAATAATTAAGACTTCATTATTTTTAAACTCGCTTTATTCTCCTACGTTCTTTGATCAAATTTTCATACTTAAGCTTTTTTGAACTTTCTTGATAGTAATTATCAATAATTATCAGTTGTCAGATTTTTTCTGCACATATGTATAGTCAACTTGGTAACAAATATCAATTTTCTATCATCATCTAGAAGCGGGTTAGGTTTTTGATGAGTGTGAGCCGGTTACAAAAATACCACTTTTTAATCATTAACCCTTTGAAGTAATTTTAAGATTTTATATATATATTGTAAGCAAGGGGGTTTTAACAAATGTGCAAAATTTCATGCTTGTAAACTAATTGGCTTACGAGTTACGAAGGGCTCAAAAGTAGCTCGAAATGGTTCGTATAAAATACACATTGCACGTTTCCAGCTTGTTTAACTTGGCTGGACACGCTGGCGCGTGTCTTGATTCCGAGTTACCATTATTAATTAAAAATACACGTTACACAACTACATATATGTAGGTATATCTATTACGTATTCATAAACTTGTGGTTTTACGTGTAAACACATAAAATAAAAATTCTTAGTTGGTTTCATAACATTTAATTCATACAAATTAAAAAGCATTTGTTTATGAATATGTTAAAATCATGATATATTTATTTTATGCAGTTGTTTTCCTTGTGAATTAGAGCATTTTGCATATATAAGTAGTCTAATTCACTAGTACTGATTTCTTATTATTTACATTTCTTATGTTTACATTCTTATTTAGGAAAAAATCTAAAGAATTAGTATCATAAATTTAAAAATAAAGTTTTCTTGCTGTATTTTATTTTGTGCAATACTAATATCTATTAATACCTACCAATAAGTGTTATCAATTTTTTATATGTAAATTTATTTCAATTCGGATAAAAAAATGACTAATAAAATTATTATCAAATGCATTAAGTCTTTATTAACATAATTTATATTGTACAGTGGCAACGGTAAGCTGGCAACTTGGGGTTGCATCGTTGGATTCGTGGTCATGATGTGTTTGGATGTGGGTCTGGGGTAAGCCCACGTGTCGACTGTCACGTGTGCCTTCACATCATTGCTAAAAATAAAATTACATCGCATTTAAAATTTCTTGTCTCGGAAAAGTCTGTTAGAATTAAGCAGTTTCTTATTTTGTATGTTTAAATTTTAATAGTATTTAACATTCAGTAAATTTAAAAAGTCGAAAACAGTTTTAGGAATTAAATTATCCCTTTTCAAGTTAAATACTTTTTTTTGTCAGCATTTTTAAAAGCGATGTGGTTTTATTATGAATATTTTTATACTCGACGATGATATTTCAGAAAATTTTAAAACTATAGTAGTTGCAGCTATCGCAGGAAAATAATGTAAAACTCATTTAATGTATGTTGACTTACAAGCAGCTGTTGAATTTAGCATTTTTCTAATGTTTCCACATAATATTTATTATGGCTACCCCGCCGGGATACAGCGTGAAGCTAAAAAATTAAAATAAAATAAATATATATTGACATTTTCGAAATAATCATATTATGACACCATGTCAAGTGACCAAAGAATTGAATTGTTTTTAAGTTTATATTTTAGTTTATTACTTTCATAGAAAAGTAACAAATATATTTTGACTAACGCACAGATTATATTTACAGCTGCTTGTGTGAGCTACTTGTTAATGAATTTTAAAACGTTATTTCTTCACGCATTTGACGATATTGTAAATATTTTTTAGAATACTTAAATTGTAATTTTTATACAATATATCATATGCATATGTAAATTATTGGAATTATTGATTGAAGGCAAATTATTATGAACTTTTTTGACTCTGGCGAAGATAAGCGGTCACTACCGATGATTTTTAATGTTAATTATTTATATAAGTTTTAGTAATATAAGTAAATAAATTATTTTAATTGGATTCGTCCCTTAGTACATAACGTACAAATTGTATTTTTAAAATTGTTTTCAATTGTTGCAAAAATATTTTAATGACTTGAATATTTTATATTTTATTGTATGATTTTATAAATATATTTCATTGTAATTTAATTATATTCTAATAGATATATTGATACTTTAAATTTAAACAGTATTTTTCTTTTATTTTATAATATTAGAAGCATTTATACTTAACCAATAGTAATAATACCAATATGTAGATTACCTACTACTACAAATATTTCTTGTTTGTGAGTGATGTATGTTTGAAATAATAATATCAATCATCTAACTAATGTTATTTTATAATAGCGTTAGCACCGACTCTTGCATAAATCTGTTCAAATTGTAAAATACCAAATTGTAAATTTTATAAAAAAATATATTTTTTTACGAAAACATTGAATATGAGTTTAATTTACATTTCATAAAACCACGTCCTATGAAGTTTGTGGTTGTTTTTCTTTTATTTAAAGTTAAGTTTCGAAATTTATATTAATAACAAATATTAAAATTATTAACTTATTTTTAACATTGCATCTAAGCAGTAAACATTAAGCATAAAGCAACAAGGACGTCAGATGAACACAACGTAGATACGACGTAACATAAAGTAGTATTCATAATCGATATGTTGGCAAATACGTATTTCTTACTTAAGTTTTGTAGAATATAGAAAATAAATAAAGAAAAGATGAGGCCAGTCGTGGTGCAGGGGCACAACGTGTGCTTGTAAATCGACTGGTTGTGGGTTCGATCCCCAGGTCGGTCGAGAGGAAAGCGCGGTGTTGAGTTTCGCCACTCAACACGCAATGCCTCCAGAAATTGGCGGCAAGTGGTGAACGGAGTATCTCAACACTAGATTCCCTCTACCTACCCTGCTGTGTGTGGGATACAGCGTGAAGCTGAAAAAAAAAAGAAATATAATCTATTTAAGTAATATTTATATCCTAAACCTATACGCATATAAGGAACGATGCCGCCGCGTGAGTAGATATAGCACATTGGGTAACGTAACAAACGATGGGGAATTGCATTAGAAAAGTATAAGGAAGGGCGCTATGCGGGCGTTGACCCCAGGGGCGCTGTGCTCGCACCCAAACACACAAATTCTTGGGCGTACGCAGCTGCACCGATGCGATAAAACCCTCTCAAAGGCATCTCCGGCGCGCCTCACGCCGTGTGCTGTCGTCTAGCTGCTACTTGCATATAAACACACTATAATAATACGTACATATCACCCCTTATTTTTATTTTGTATAACCACTTGTTTAAAAATCTACAAATAAATTGGTTATAGTGATGTGCATCTTTATAAAATAATAGGTAATTATATTTTCTGTTGGTTATAATATGATTAGGTATAAATCAATCCCCCTCTGCTTATATGCTAAAATTTTGCGTATGTTATGTTAATCTTGATAAGATAATATTGTTTAGCTTTACGCTGTCTTCCCGCCCATAGCAGAGTGAGCAGAGGGAACCTAGTGTTAAGAAACATCCTTAAACTTTTCGTTTCCCCGAGTTGAATTCGAACCAACGACCGCATCGCGTTTACTAATGACTAATAGTGCAAGAAGTTTACATTAAGTAAATACATTGTAGTACAATCGAATACAACATTGTGTGAATTTGTTACGAGATTAACAAATATCGTCAATTAGAAAATTGAGGCCGCGATATGCCTGATCGATGGTGACTCCACAGTGCACGGTCCACAGTGGAGCTCGGCCGGCCTCATTTCCATTCATTCGGTGTTTGTTGACAATCTATCGGGCGGTGCGCGGTCAGAGGGCGCGGGGTGCCCCTCTGGGCTGCAGTCAGCCGCGTGCGCCCGCGCCCCGCGCACGCTGCATCTTGCACCGACCCTCCTGTCCACTGAGCATCCGCGTCGCTCTCCTAGGAACTCCTGCGCATGTGGCGGCTCCTTGCATATCAGTAAGTTATGCATGCACGCATTTCACGGTACAAACAATTCCGCATGAACAATATTGTTTCTTTATCCCGTGGCACAAATTAACTTGTGATTTGTATCGCATTCGAATCTCAAAACGAACGCTCTATATGATTTAATGATCAAAATAAACGATCGACAACTGACGTCATAATACCGCAATCGCACCCAATACCCGAACCAGCCCTAGATAACTTTAGGTACCTATAAATACCTATACCAACTGTAAGGGATATAAATAATGTATTTTTTAATATTTATAATGAGAATGAATTGCAATTTGCGGTGTCCAGACATGGTCGGAAGTGGGAGCTCAACGGCCGGCAGCCTCGGCGCACACCTGCCCGTCACGCCGCGCTTGCGACGCCGCTCGCGTTGTATTTCATTTTGCTATCTTTTAGCACTTATCGATTCAACTATTCTTTACGAAAGAAGTTGTATTCCCACATACTGTCAATATTAATTAAGACCAATCTGACTGGCTATTGACTATTTATATTATTTACATTCGTATTATACTTTTCTTTATTAATATATTATTAGAAAATTAGCAAAATTTTTATACTTGTAAATTCTTTATTAAAAAATGAACTCTAATGAAACAAAGCATTTCACATTTTTGACACATAAATACGATAAAAGTTATATTTCTTGGTTTTCTAGGCTTAGTAAGTAGACAAAGAAACAGAATAGGTACTACCAACCAGAATAGGAACCTAAGTACAAATAATAGAAACTTTTATGAAAAATTCTAAAGTTCTAAAGTCTCAAAATATAAAAAATATTTTCCTACCTAAGCAATTTCTGAATTAATAAACATCTGAAGGTATAATTAATAACATTGTAGCGATAAAATGACTTAACTTGTTGTTATTTGTTATAAAGATCCTGTACTTACTTTTCTTAATTCTTTTTTAACTTTGTAATACCGTCCCTATACAGCACGCGCGAAAGTTTAAATTTGCATTTCTATATTCTACAGTGACTCATAAACAAAGTTCAACCGCATAAGTTAATAGAATAAACACATATCTGTAAAGAACTTCTTGTACTAGATAAAGCGAAACATTTATCTATTGTAATAAAACAGTAAAAACAGGATGTAATTGTAGGTACATTGAAAATATTTACCTAAAAAATAATTAGACTGATGAAATAATAGTGCTAGGCGCCGTAGACAAGCGTGTGACTGTAAACGTATAGATCATAGGTTTGATTCCTACCTGGCGGAATAAATTATTAAATATTTTCATTTCTTCGATCTGGTAACAAGGCAAAGCAAAAAAGTTCACAAAATTTACTTATATTTCTACTTCCTTAAACAATTTTCTAGCAAGTATATAAGGCTCAAAGATTAATTTGTTATAAATGTATAGGTATATTGTAGCCGTAATGGCCACTTCTAGCCCTGAGGTCCATTCTGACGTCGTTGATCTAAACTAAACCAAACCATTATTAACGCAGCTTACAAATTAGTTATATAAAATACACTTAGTTACATAAGTACAGTTTAAGGATGTAAGAAAAGACTAGCTTAATGTGTCTTTAAAATGGTATAAACATCGGCGTTTGCGCAATGATAAATATTTGTAAAGTGTGAAGAAATGCCCTCGCAAGAAATATTGCAAAGCTCTTACCTCACATAGTAGATTTAATATGAACGTTAATATGTTTTCTCCCAAATATATATTAAGAAATATAAAAATATTCCCATAAAAATAATTTTATATTTCCATTTCTTCGCTCTGGTGTCAAGGCTAAGCGCGGCGTTGAGTTCTGCCACTCAACACGCAATGCCTTCAGAATTCGGCAGAAAGTGGGGAACGGAGTATCTTAACACTACGTTCCCTCTGCCTACCCTGCTGTGTGTGGGATACAGCGTGAAGCTGATTTAATTTCTTTTTAATTTAATTTAATTTAATAAAAATAAAAAAAAATAATCATGATCTTTAACATAATATTCACCATTTTGGCACCGCCATACAGCGTGAAGCTTAGTTATGTTTGGCGCTACTGATCACGTTGATTTTGACAAACTATGTATGTGTTACCTAAGTAGAGTAGCTTCCCTAAATATGGACTAGTCAAATACTTATTTATTAATTATTATTTAAATTTGAACGTAGCGGGACTCGAACCCGCCCCTTCTGGAAACCGACCAGGGGCTCTGGCCACTAAGCCATACGTATGGCTTCGAGTCCCGCTACGTTCGAATTTTTATACGTTTTCTAAATAAGTATTTTTCTTTCCTAAGTGTGGAATAACGCTTTATAAATGTTTAAAAATGGACTAGTCATATAATATGGACCACTATCTTCTTTCGATAGGTGCCGCATATTAGATGACCCCGCTCCGCCTTTTTGTCCCCCTGCAACATTGCGAACATTTTTTGATTGTTTACAAATTGATGAATACTTTTGGTAATTTATCTGAGAATATTATAATGTTGTTGTTATTTATTTAGTAATAATGATGCATATACTTTAAATATCAAAATATTAGGATGTATTTCTAATGTAACTTGTAGCAGTATCTAGTTCCAAAATTTGATTACAATATTATAACGTCAAAACTTTCCCCTTTATAAGTGAAGTAATGATACCTGCAAACATACAGATGGACATACAGATACTCTTTTGTTATAATTACGAAAAAATATTGAGAAATTTTATATTCGATATCAATTAAAATTGCCTATTATTCAAGCATAATTAATTTAGCCTTTCTTATTAAACCTCAACATTAAGATAACTTGTAAACATATTTTATTGCTTATTTAACTAAAAGAAATTAAATCAGCTTCACGCTGTATCCCGAACACGGCAAGGCAGATCCCTCTGTATCCTAGTGTTAAGATACTTCGGTCAACACTTTCTGCCGAATTTCGGAACTCAACGCCGCGCTTTACACTAGAGAGAAGAAATGGAAACATTAATTGAAATAAACATTTAATTTCCTCAAGTGGGGATCGAACCCACAACCATTGGCGTTTACAGTCACTCTTTGTACCCCTACGCCACAACTGGCCTCATACGCTTACTTAACAAAATATGAACAAATCTATTTAAACACCTAAAATGACGAGAAGCCAACCGCAGCCGCTGAGACTAGCCAGACAATGTTATGTAAACACGAAAGCGGACTCACCTCGTCTAGATATCTTTTGGATTTGACTATCAAACAAATTATAACTAAGTAGCGTTAGTATTGTGTACATTTTGACGCAAGCTTCTTACTTAACATTGAACTATTTCATGTTTTTGCTGTATTTATTACTTTTATGTTTATAAACTAATGTCATCATATCAGCTTCACGCTGTATGCTGCACACAGCAGGGGAGGGAACCTGATGTTAAGACACTCCGTTTCCCATTTACCCGAATTATGGAGGCATTGTGTTGAGTGACTGAACTCAATCAGCCAGAGCGAAGAAATTAAAATATTAATATATAATTATTCCCCTCGAGTAGGGATCGAACCCTCAACCAGTCGTGTTTACAGTCACTAGTGCCCCTGCGCTATCGTAGCGGGTTCTATAAACTGATGCGACTCTTAATAATGAAATAAAAGCAATTTCATGAACGTATTTATAGTGGTAGCCAGCAGAAAGGAAAGTCGAGTCGAGCTGAACATATACTTATATTATCACACCACTTATGCATTAGGAAAAACCCAAAAACGTCATCTTCAATATTTTTGGGGCCTTACGTCAAATAATTGTAAGCGACCACGAGGCCCAGAAGGGGTCGGTGCTAAAACTCAAAGGTGATAATCAAATACGCAAAAGAATATGTATGTAGATATGGTAATACAACTTTGTCAGTTTGTCTCTGAGTTATATGTAGATATTTTTATCTTCCTAACAATTCAATCAACGTAAACTAGCAAAACTAAAAAATTAAGATTTTCGGTTGACCTGGTGCTAACTTCTTCGTTACCCCTTCGATTTTTATGTTTTAATAATACCTGCACTCGTCCCAGTTTCGTTATTAAAATAATAAAAAAATCACTGTAAGTAGCTTTAGTGTCTCTACTCTCTACATAACTCACTTTACACATTATTTTTCAGTTTTAATTGCACTAAAGTAAAAAAAATACGTGTAGCCTCTGATAATATTGCACCAGGCGTATTTTGCATTGTATGCATATAAGTACCTATTCTTTCCCTATGTCCTTAATAACTACTAAAGACTAATTGAATTATTCAATTCCTCATTAAAAGTAGTGTGATGTCATAATTGTAATTTGTAAATCATTTCTTAAATTTATTAAATAAGAGAAATTAATTCTCCAAAAACATTATTATTAAAACTACTAATTATAATTATAAGCTCTACCTTTAAGGAGTTTACTTACTGTGGATGTACCTTAGTGGATGTACGAGTACCTAATCCACAAATTTTGATCTTTTTAAATATTTTATTCCAATTATATTGGACGAATTGACAATTTTTTTCTGATGAGAAGTTATTAGATCTGAAATCTGATCTAAACTTTGTTTAATTTATGTTTATTGCGACTAGAATTCGGTCTACGCCCATCGCTTGGTCAGATCGCTTGGTCACATGTTATCCTTAATGGTAACTAAGTTTCATTTTTTATAATGAAAACTAGAGTAGATATTTAAAAAATTATGTCAGTCCGAAATGTATATCGTATATGTTTGTGAGAAATTGACTGTAAGTTCCGATACATAGGATAAGAAGGATGAGACCATAGCTTAGTCAAGAATTGAATAATCTTTTTTTTTAAATTAAATTGTCTTTGATTCGTGTTTTTAGTATAAACTAAAAGCTAACATAAATAACATCTTTGTAGGAAGATTTTGTCAAGTACCCACCACTAGTAGGTTTCCTGATATGGCTTAGTGATCAGAGCGCTTGGTCGGCGTCCAAGAGCCGCGTGTTCGTGTACCGTTACATTCAAATTGTTACGGTTACTAAAAATATGGTTATTTTTTTATTGTGGGATAGCAAAATAACCAAAGCTTTTCTGAGAGTCTTCTTGCCTTCTTGTACTGTGTGTTATTTAGTCCTACTGCTCCCTCTTACTTAAAGGATAAATTTGAATTTATTAGTGCACCAGGAAATTTGGTTAGACCGTTACGCAACCTAACGTTGCGTCTTCCTGTACACAAGTCAAAATTTTTTGACCAATCTTTTACAGTGCAAGCTATAAAATTGTGGAACAGTTTGCCCTATAATATTCGTCAGGCAAAATCATTACTGACATTTAAAAAAGCTGTACGTCATCACTTTGTGACTACTTCATGAATTATCACTGTTTACATTGGATCTGTTTTATGTATGTATTATGTGTGTATATATTTATATGTATGTATTATATATATTTTACTGTATGTATGTATGTATATTGTTTATTAGTCTATGTATTGTATTATATTAGAAATATCTATATATCAGTATATTGTTTTGTTTATATCTAAATTCATTTATTTTTTATTAATATACTTTTTAACTACGTCCACCACCCACCTTCTTAATATTATAACAGTTTCTTTTCGCCCTAAAGGTTGTCTGGAAGAGATGGCTACTTAGCCATAAGGCCACCTTTTTGTACATTTGTTTTCTTTTCTGTTTTTTTTTTGTGTATTTTATATAAGTGGTGTACAAATAAAGAAATAAATAAATAAAAATAAATAAAATGCTTTCTGACGTTACTGTATTCTGTAGCTTTACTGAAAGTCTTGTCAAAGCTTGACTAAACTATCCTACTGTTTTATTCTTTAAAACTTTTGGCTCTATTTTCATATTCCTCAGAAAAAGTATAAAATACACATCCTACCCTTTGATAGTAGTTTTGACGCGCTATAAATTCAATGGTGAAATGAAAAATATATCGATTTTGTTCACTATGGAAAACAAGTAAATAAAAAGTAGAGTAGGCAGAAGGAACTTGGAAGCCTAGTGTGTGTGACAAACTAAGACTGTTCTGTTCCCACTTTCCGCCGACTTATAGAAGAGTTGCGTGTTGCTACGGCTAGGTAGAACTGCACCGACTCCAGGGCCTGGCAGTTAGTATGAATATGACGAAGGACTTCGATCGAGTGTGGTATGGGGCGCCCCTTGGAAAACTTCCATTTTACGGACTTCCCGAGAATTTATGTAAGTGGATCGCTACATTTCTCACTGGGTGTAGTAGCATCAGGTCGTTGTCGACGGTTTCTTCTCCGATTGCATGCTCATGAATGGCTTGCGTCCCAAAAAGCTGTGCCAATACGCTTGTTTCTTTTGGATAACAGTCTCGACTATTGGGGAAGTAGAATCTATAGCACCGAATCAAAGACTCTTCAAATATTAACCTAACGAGCTTAAATAGCAGTGGAATTAGAGCCATCGTGGCACACTGACTATAAACGCAATGGTTGTGGGTACAATCCCCATTCTGAAGCATGAGTTATTTACATTTACGGGTTCTGATAATACAAAATACAATATTGACTGCCATTACTCAACATACAATTTCTTGAAATCTGAAAAAATGAAAAGGATCGAGTGATTTAACAACTACGTGTTATACAGCCTGAAACTGACAAAAAAAGAATTAAAGACGCTGAAACGTTTTGTAACACGACATGAGAAGTAAATTTTTCAACAAAACATTGCTTATCTAAATTGTTTATATAAAATGTTTTTTTAACGTACATACATACATACATACGTTTTAATTTTGTTACTAGTTAAAACTTACATATTTGTTTTTTTGCATTTCGACAACAAAACATAATATTTTTATTTCAGTTATTAGTATTTCTTTACAGATTTGGCAATGTTCACTGTGATGAACCTCAATTTCCTGAAAAATTGAAAGGAGTCGATTTCTTAATTATTTTTCTCGTTCTTCACTATCCAATTTTAAAGACCTGACAAATTAAGGGTTAAAAAAAGAGAATTCACTTTACATATAGAGGAAAAAGATAAGGCAGTTTGGAGAAATTTCAAAATGCACTACTGAAATATGCAAATTATATTATAGTTTATTGTAAAGCACAAGAGTTTGTTTGATTGCTGATTGACTTGACGCTAATCTTAAATTGAAAAAATATTTTTGTATTGTATAGTCCATTTATGTCAGTTACTTGTTTCGATGTACGATTTAACTCGTTAGCTAGAATGCTTTACGTATTTATATACAAATTTTTTAGTACCGTCCACTTGACCAAGGAGGTAAAGTCGGAGGTAAAGCTAGTTTATAAATGATATTCTAAATGCTTTGTTTAATTATTGCAATATATTTTTTTGTGTTTAATTTTTTTGGTTGATAAATTATCCTTTGTCGTTGTTTATTATTTATAAAGTTTTAGCGCTTCCCTTGTTCACTCTCCTTTACCTTCTTCGGGTTTTGCCCTAAATAATATATATTTTATGGTAATTATGAATATCAAGACTGGCTGAAGTCCCCTAAATTGCTATTCAGTACTATACGTAATGTATTTAATTAAACATTTTAGTACTAAAAAGACCGCGTTGCGGGGGCTTTAGACTCGAGTAATAAATAATACATATAACTATAACAATGTGTGTATAATACATATAACTATAACATTTTGAGAAACTTTTTGGAACATGAGGTTGAATTATAATAAACAAAAACACTGAATCCTTTATTATCTAATATTTGTGTAATTTTTATCACCAAACTCATATTCAGTTAGTTTAATTTAAGACAAGGCCCAATCTAAGTTAAGATATTCTCATCTTACGTCGAAGCTCGATAAAGAGCTCTAATAGTATGTAATAAGGTTCAATTTTAAATAGAATATTTCTATACTCAACGTAAGAGCGCATACGTAGGTACAGATATACCAGATCAATCGTATTCAGGCATAAGTATCGTTGCGCTCTGAAAGGCGGTAAACGTACCGTTCCTAATAAATTTATTCATTAATTTGCCAAATTTTTTAAAACATGCAAAAATTACATTATATGAATTTACTTTTGTTCTATTTTTTTTTAAATCTACTTTACGCTGTATCCCGCATACGGCAGGGTAGGCAGAGGGAACCTAGTGTTAAGACACTCCGTTTCCCACTTTCTGCTGAATTCTGGCGGCATTGCGTGTTGAGTGGCAGAACTCAACGCCGCGCTATTTTTTTTAAATAATTTATTATTTAAAATACTAGATATCCGACATGCGGATTATGAACAAGAGTTACGAACTCATTTTAATACATTTATATCCCTATTTCAATATAAAAACTTTACTTTTCCGATCTCCTCCATATTGGCGTTTATATATAAAGTATCACGTGACTAATATCTAATTAGAACGGTCAAAAAATAGACCGTGAGTAGAACCGTTGATGACGTAGTGTTTCGTACAGGTGTTCCGCGGTGACGCCGCTCTGACGGCGTATGCGTCACGGTAACTCGAGCCATGCCATACACCGCTGGTCGAATCATCATCTTTAAAAAGGAGTATTTATTTCAAATATTTAGATAAATATTTATTAATTTATTAATCTTTTCTTTGTTCGCAAATATGAACACGAATTACATATAATTTTACTCTACGTCGTTAAAGTATTATAATGTAAAGAGAAAACAGCGTATCCATTTATCCATGTCATTTAAATTTAAATTGAGTAACAACAGGCATATGCCTCCTCTATTAAGGATATCAAATTTATCGTGGTTCTTAATTGTGATAAATCGAATACCTAACATCAATGAATGCACATTAAACATAATATTTAGAAGGGTCCGACTCCAACCACGCCACGATACAAACAAAAGGCTTGAAACCTCAACTATTATAGAGGACAACGGACTTATGAAATAGACGTAATGGAGGCTCCAAGTTTCTATTTAAATTTATTTATTTTTAATTTGAAAATATGTATGAGCTCTATATACGTAAGCCATTAGTCACCTTCGCCCGAGTCGTTAGATAGGTAGGCAGCAGGCAGCAGGCAGCACTAAGGCGAGCAGTCCGGTGACGCGACGTGTATGTATGTATGTATGTATGTATGCATGTATGTACGTACATACGAGTAGACTCTAACTGTGCCACATGTCTGGTATAATTGTAGCGCAGTGTGAGAGCGCTCTAGCAGGCGAGAGGCGATAATGAGGAGTGCAACGGTGACGTCACGAGGCGCGCGGGTGGGCGCGGGGGTGAGGGTGGAGGGGGGCGAGGCACGCGGAGGGAGGGGGAGGCAGCGCGCGGCGGGAGGGAGGGGGGCGGGGGAGGAGCGGCGACCGAGGACGGAGCCGCGCGCCCGTTCATTGTAGTTTTTCGATTATTGTTTAATTAGGGCGAAGCGGCGGCGGAGCGGCGGCCAGTGGGCACCAACTCGGGGGCCGCTTTTCCGCGCAAATTCACAAATAGATGTATCGCACCTGAAACATATAGAATAAACTCGTTTTGTATTCGTGAAATTATTTTGTCTGAATTTGTATTTATATATAAAATTTACAATCACATTATTTACGAAAACTATATAAATTTCAAAATTATTATATGTTAGAAATAGTTAATAACACGAAATTGCTCGATCTAATAAAAGTATATATAATTTTAACGTGCAATAACAATGAGACTGTAAAATGTGAATGCATTACTCGTACATTATCATAGCACATAGCACGACATAAGTCATAATTTGCTTACAGTAAATATAAATAGTAAGTAGCGACGCAGACGGTGCGTCAGTTGGCGGCGGCTGGCGCGCTATCTGCGGGCGGCGACCGCCGGGGGCCCGCGGGGTTGGCGGCGGCGCGGGAAAGAGCGCGTAAAAAGGCGAGCGGCCGGCGCGGGCGCGGATCCGCCGCCGCCGCGCGCCTTTCACGAGGTCGACGCCCGTCGGGGCCCCGCCGAAACCGACCCCGGCCCCCGCGCGCGCCGTCTACCCCTGACCCCCTCTTCCCTGCTGGAAGTTTTCCCAAATTTTTCGACCATGCTGATCGATTGCAGCCCATCTCCAAGTCACAAGTACATCAGAATCGGTATTGCATTGTTACTTCGAATACGTTATCCGACGTCTATATTTAGGATGCGTCTAATGCTCAAGGTGAACCGATCGTGTCGCAACTGTCGTGACATGAACTCGATTCGATTCATGAGTTTAACTTTCTTGTTCTCAGAATACATCCTTCTCTCCCCTTTTTGAGCTACTCTATCTACGAAAACAAAATCCCTTCAAAACTGCAGTCAGAAATTATTTTACGACACGCCCACCACTTCATCGTACAAACATGGCCCGATACTGCAAGGACCATTAATGTTGGCTCGATTTCTGACATCGACCTTTACCCATCAAGTCATTTGATTAGTACCTACGTTTCATATTTGCGGTAGATCAGGCATCAAGACGACTACTTTGGACCGAGACAATAAGCTCCTTCAATAATAAGTAGGTCCATATAATATTTTCTATCTATGTTAATATTTTGCACGGTGTGTCTGTAGCCTTGTATTACATTGCCACATACTATATATTTCGTAAAATTGATATGCTATCTACTAAATATCTGACTGTAGAAGTAAATAAGTAAAGTATGATATAATTTTTCAGATTTCCAATGGTAGTATTGTCGTCAGTGTGCTATAGTAGAGTAGAAATGGACGTGCACGCTCATCGATGGTATCCGGGCCAATGCCAGCCGTACCTAAACTAGAAAAGTATTGTCCTCGAACGTTCTGCGCGATAACCACAACCGCCGCAGCAACCAATATCAGTTTTATGTCTAATGACTAGAGTTGAAATTTGACATACAACACGAATAGTTCGCGCGTGAGATATGTGGAGTCGCGGCATGCGGGTCGCGCGGCGTTCTCACACTTTGAATACTCCTGCCCCCGGCTGCTCCCCTCAGCCCTCTCCCTTTTCCCCGCTCCCCGCCGTACAACCCTCCCATCGGCCCTTCTATGACCTCCTCCGACTCCCCCTACGTCTTGTTGTTATCGGTATAATTGATTCAACTTTACTAGGAATTTCTATATCATGTTTTTGATGACGTCTTCTAATCACTGGTTATAAAAATGTTTTTTAGTTCTTAATTTTGTAGACAAAAAATATACTAAAATGTATATGAATAAAATCAAAGTATTATTAATACAACAATACTTTGTGCTCTCTAATTGTTAGAGTGTAATTATCATAGGTACCGTAATAAATGCTTAATATTCTGAAAGAGGAAGGTTTAAAATATGAAAGTAAGTTAAAAGCAGTAAAGATATAGATATATATATAAGAGCACGGCGGCGCCCGAGACCGAGCGGCTGAACTCTCTTCGGGCTATTAATCACGTCTTTACGACACTGTTTAGTTCAGTGGGTGAACATTTTTCTATTTCAGAATCATTCATGTAACGTCACGCGGGCGGCGACGAGGAGGCGAGGAGGCGAGGAGGCGAGGAGGCCGCGAGGACTCCCACGGTACGGAGTCAGACATCGGCGCTCAATTCATCCTTGACTTACATTTTCAATATCGTACCTTTTGTGTCGGTTTCCGTGAGAACAGAATACTTTAAATTTCATGCGCCACTTGGAATAGATTAGCGCTGTCACTAGAACAATGGGTTGCTTTTCTATGCGGGATGCTCGTATTGCTCAATACCTACAGCGTCCCCCCCCCCCTCCATTCCGTTGCTTATTGAATTTAAATATATTTTAATAACTTATTTGTTCTTTTGCAAAATAATTAAAACACACTATAGTCTTGGAAGATATATAAAGGTGTTACTTTCAAAATATTCAAATAAAATACAATAATACAGCGTATACGTAAATAAACGCAGACACCAACTAAAATACAATTACAAAACCTAAGGCAAACTTTATTATGTAAAAATATGGATATAGTCACACTCCGTCTACGCGTCTCATTCATCTGTCCTGGTCACAAGCGAAAATAGCCTCTACCTCCTTGTAATTAGGTTATTCTTCGCGAATGCGAATTTAATGAGGATCGATTGTAAAATGTAATTTTGAATAACTTTATATTGTAACTGATAGATGAATAAATTTAACAAGTTTTGTTGCTTTTGAAATACATAAGACGTACCTTATACCATGAAAACCCTTTTAAAAATTGAAAATAAATGCTATTATTTTCAGCCATTTCTAGTGTTAAAATGTTAACAATATAAACAACAAGAAAAAGATTATATAATCATTAGAAAGCGTATCATATTATTAAAAAAATAGTTTGTGCTTATTGCAAGATCTAAATTCCTTCAATATTTTTATCTATAGGACATTGCGTATTGCCTGCAATGTTATACTATATATCAATTATTCTTTATAGAGATTAAATTCCATTGCTTTTTTTGGCAGTAAAACAATGATAAAATTTACTTCGTTATTAATATATGTGTATATGAATTAGTATAATATAGCAAATACATGAAAATTAAAAAAAATAAGGAGATCTAATTTAGTATAGCGCGAAAATCACTCACCAGAGGGCGATAGTAAGACTTCTATGAAATGACGCAGTATCCCTGAGCTGAAACGCGACACCGACTTTGAAGGACAGGCAATAAGCAATACGGTTTAGTATTGTTTAGTATACATTTTTAAATAATTGTAATTAAATTAAAATGATTAAACTTTGTAACTTATCTATTCGACACCCATTGTAGAGACAATTTATTGTAGAGACAAAAGAGTTTTCGAACTCTACTTTATATTTTTTTATGAAATTTAAATATACAGGAAAGGTAAATACATAATTTGTATTTCCAGTAGGTAAAGATAATTTAAGAAACATCCTAATTTACGGAAATCGGTTACCTGCAATGATCTATCATTTTATCTCGAAGCGGTTTCCCTCTTAGCTAACAAATAAATAATTTAATAATGATAAAAAAACGTATTTAAGCTATGCATAATTCTATTAAACCATTGAGAAACAAAATGACTTCTTATCCACTTGATTTTAAGAAATATTATTCGTAATGGTACAAAATAACATGCATATAATCACTAATATCAAAAAAATAATAAAAATGCATACACAAAAATCGACGATAAACATTCTACATGTCTGCTTACAGCTATGTATTATGTATCCTATGACGATGAAATAATAAGCCTTCTCTGAAATTAACACAAGGACACCTTATTAAGACCATATTTTTTTTTAATTTTCTCTGTTTATCCTTGTCTCTGACCTTAAATCAATGCTTCTGAGATGTAAAGAATTTATTTGGAAATAATCATTAAAATTACGATTCTGTTAATCGTTTGCTTACTTACATACTTATAATTTTCATTAAATCAAAACGAAAATTTACTCATGGAAGAAAAAATTTTGGCGCCTTGAATATTTTTTTCTATTTATTAGCTTCATGGTGTATCGATTGTAGCATACAGGTAGTATAGCGGGACAAGCAGAGGGAGCCTCATATTAAGACACTCCGTTCCCCACTCTTCACTGAATTCTGGAGTTATACAATGGTAACTACAAAAGATGGACTTAGATTAGATAACAGATAATAGTACCTGATATAACCTGTTTATAATTAACTAATATAAGTTTCATGCTTATCATATATAGGTATGAAGGTACTTTTTACATTTAACTTGAGGTATTGAGAAAGAATAAATATATCACTCACAATGGTAAAGTTATCAACTATACATTGAATACAAATAAATAAATGCTAAGAATAAGACGAACTAAACTAATGCTTTTTAGGGTTCTATGCCTCAAAAGGTAATAACGGAAATCTTATAGGATCACTTTGTTGTCCGTCTGTCGGTCTGTCAAGACCATTTATCTCGAGATCGCGTAGAGGTATCAAGTTGAAATTAATATCACTAATCTACGGTCCCTTGGAGTGCTGAACAGGTCAACCTAATCAAAAGATACGGTCAATAATACATGGTTTTTACCACAGTTTGTATAAAATTTGTCGCGTAATCAAAACCTACAGGGTACTTCCAGTGCAGCTATGTAATGAAGTATAAAATTTGGCATGGAAAAATCTAAAAAGTGAAACTTATATAAAATGAATGCGAGCGTATGCCCGCAAACTTCAATTTGCCAACTTTTACTATAACTTGTACTATAATTCTGAAATTAACACGGAACCATCAGTGTGTGATTTCGACTCGAACTTGACTGGTTTTTTTCATAATAGTTATTTATGTTTTAGCTAGAAAGTATTGAAAGTCGTGCCCTATCCACACGACTTATGGATATCCGATGGAAATCCGCAATCGAGCACGCGTCTGTGTAATCGCATATCGGAACCGGACGTCCGTCTAGTAAACGAAAAATACTCCTTTATTAAAATATTTTAAAGAATTTAATTATGATTTTCGAAACTGACAATTACAAACAATACTAAAACTTCAAATTAAAATTTCAACTTGCGCCTCTTCATATTAGTCTAAGATTTTTTGAGCTTTTTTGTTGAGCCACGTCGTAATTCTGATATCGATCGTACTTAGAAAAATTGTTGTTGATATCTTTGTAGAGATTTGAATTTAATACCCAAAAATTGCTACAGGATGACATAATCATATTATTTGCTTAACTTAATTGGCTAGGGACGCTTGGATAGATTCCAAGATGGACTGAACCTGATTTAAATGTTTACAGGTATAAACGTTAGTTCTTTTTAAATCTTAAGTACTCGATTGATTGAACTACTAAAGCATGTCGTTTTTTGGAATTTTATTATGAGACGATATTTCATAATTAGCTTTATCTAAAGCCTATAATAAAATCCAATAGATCGGTCCTGAAATGTTGCCCTTTTTCTTTATAATTTAAAGTGAAGAGGATCAAAATACAATTATACATTTTCGAACGAATTAAATATTGCTCGTATACCGATACGATTGTGCCAATTGTTATAAAAATACATATTACCTAAAATATTTTAGAATTATGACTTTTGAGTCTTTCGCTGAATGCTCTGTAACTTGTAACTTCCCTTTAAGCTTAATATCACGTTTCGGTTTACATCGACAATTCCCATCTTTATCAGTAAATGTGTTATTTAAAATATACAAATTTTAGTTTAAACACAGGCTTTTTTCTGTTTACAGAATTCTGTAAAATACTAATATTTTAAAAAGTGGAGTAAACTCGGAAAATTAACTCAGAATACCCGGATACATTGACGCCAACCTCAATTCTATTGTAAGATACTCACGCGAGTTTTCTCCTTGAATAGGACATATGAGATCTATCAATTCAATGTTTGCATTATTTTTTTAGTACTTACATACAAACTGATTGATTGGTGGTTTCTTAATTGGCTACATACAGTATGTTCACCGGAAGGACATTCTTTTATTGGAGGAATTTAAGCTTAAACAATAAGTACCTATACCCAATGATGAAGACGTAAGAGACAAAACAAACACGGTCATATATGCAATGGATTGCGTAGGTGAATCACGGCGGGTGTTGGGGTGTTTGGGTGCCCGCAGCCCGGCGCGGCGTCAGCGGCGGGCGGGCGACGACGCCGCGCGCGTATTTCTGTCTCATGAGGCCGCCGCGCTAAAGCTCACCTTTCGATCTATTCCTAGCCGTCTAATTTTAAACTTTTGTCTAGATTACTTTCTTGCTTATTAGTGGATGATTGAGAAGCGTCGCAGGGGGCGCTCGGCTTTAAATATATCGTCTTTGTATTTCCGGTTTAGAATCGTCACATGGAGCATATGGCGCCCTTTTTTGTCCTTTTGGTTTCTTACAAAGAATTATATTTTGTCACAATTAATTATTATATGTAGTTATATTCAACTTATCCTATGTTCAAAAACGCTTTTCACGTTTGTTTTATTTCTTTCTGGTTTATCATGTTGAGATTTTGTAGAGCTGCCTACCCCTGTCATTGAATGAGACATCGTTAGTTTGAGTAGCTCAATTCATGTTTTTCTGCATTTACTCTATTTTATAGTAGCTAACAGTATAAGCCGTAGTCCTGAATTCTTATCTTTAGGACTACTACTTATATATATATATATATATATATATATATATATATATATATATATATATATATATATATATTATATGTATATGTTAAAAAAGTTATTTTTTTAACTTTTCTGTTACTTTTTGCTTCTAAAAGGATGCGGACAGTGCTAACTAATATTACTTCATTGGGATCTCATAAACTCCTAGTTAGATCATTTACAATTTTTCCATGATATTTTATAAATTTTCTACTATATTCATATAAAATAAAAATAACTACTTATTCCACCAAAGAAACAGTCGGAACATCAAACATCTGCTAGTCGGAACTTCAAGGAGTCATCTATCAGTGTGCGTTTCTCGCGACTCCCACTCGTGACTATTAGGGACCCCATTTGAGCCCAAACTTCCCAATATTTTTTCCCCGTTTAACCATCCAGTCACAGTTGTGATTGGACTTACAATACCATTAGTATACTCTTCTTTTTACTCTTCACTATATAATACGTGCGATAGTAAATTTTCTAGGTTCTCTAATAGGTATTATGTAGCATTTTACTTATAAAAAAATATACTTCAAATTTCAAGCGTAACAATTTTATAGACATAGATGGGTACAGAATTTACTTAAAATGGGTAGATGATCTTCTTTTCCATATTTGACTAATGATAAATATTTTAAGAAACCAAGATAGAATATAACTGACTAGCTTGCTGTCTTTTATAGAAATCATAAAATCTATTTTTTTTTAATATGGTTCAAATATTACGAACTACTTCGAAAATCGTATAAAATTTTACCTACGCATAAATAATTAAAATGGCCATAATATCTTCAAATGTGACAGGAAATAGTGGTAAGATAAGTTGCACTCCAGATGTATAACATCATACAGTTTGAATGAAGTTATTTATTTATAGAATTAGAGAGGTGCGCGTGCGCAGGACTAGGGTGAGGGTGCGCCCCATACTTAAACTGTTAACTTCACATGAGAATCTAGCTATTGTGCTGTCAACGGCGATATAGGGGCTGTATATGCAATAATTTGGTTGAAATGGTGAACTATAGAATGGCATATGGTGGTGGTTGTAAATTAAGAGATGCTGGTCTCTATCCAATTAGTAAAACGAAAATATTTCATCATTATAATATACTTTGTGCCAATTAGGAAATAGAACAACAGAATATATTTTTTTCTCATTACCAATAACCACATGCGCTTTGCATACATTTTTCAAATTAGGGTTTACAAGTTACGCGAATGGATCAATCGAAAAAAATGATTATACTTGCATTCGTGGAAATCGTATCAGTGTATACAAGCGATGAATTTTAGGTGAAGAAGGTCCGGATGGTGCAGATAGAATGCGGTGGGATCGCTCGACTGGTTTCTAACTCAATGTCGTTTGGAATGCAGCGGCGGCGGGCGGAGGGGGGCTGGGGGGTCGGAGAGGGGGTGAGGAGGGCGGGACGGGTGTCCGGTGCATCGCACGGTGTTGTCGCAAGTGGCCGCCGCACTTGTCGGCGCGTTTGACTGCCGGAGATATTCGGCACGGTAACGGGCCGCGGCCTTCCTGGAATCGGTTACCTGTTGCATTCCTGCGCCGGCCGTCGAGCCGGGCCACCGCACCACCGCGCCACCGCACCACCTCGCTGCCGCGCCACCGCGCTGCCCGATACCATCCCACACTGCTAAATTGCACATCGATTATAACCATTTTTAAGCAACGCTTCATATTTAAATATTTTTTCCAATTTACATATACTTACCTAAATGTATTTTATTGCAAAATTTTATTAAATATATATTTTAGCACTCTTCTTATTATTCCATATAACTCCTACAATGAAAATTACAGACACAGACGGCCGTACGTATTTGATGCTACTTTAGATATTTGTATGAACATAAATTTAATAAATGAAAATAATATGATTCATAAAAATATAATAGAATGGACACAAAGTTAATGAAAAAAATAAATGGAAACAGATCTATCTATCTTGTATGATTGCATCAAGTGAAAAAAAAATTAATACAGGACATAATATGTTATCTAATTAGAGCTCTACAAACATTGTTGCATTAGGTCACATTTTTCTTAAAATACGAACCAAATATTACGTAACATCTTCTAAATTTTCTTTAAAATCAAACTATTTAAAATGGAATAGTTTTCGTAAAAATACCTGGTGAGCATGTTTTTGATAATATCCACACAGCCATCTCACCAATCAAGCCAATTCTAAAAGCTTCACGCTGTATCCCACACACAGCATGGTAGGCAGAGGGAACCTAGTGTTAAGACACTACGTTCCCCACTTTCTGCCGAATTCTGGAGGCATTGCGTGTTGAGTGGCAGAACTGAACGCCGCGCTTAGCCTCGACACCAGAGCGAAGAAATGAAAATATAAATTTAAGTAAATATTTCATCCCCTCGAGTGGGGATCGAACCCACAACCAGTCGATTTTACAAGCATTCCAAGAATAAGCCAATTCTAGAAGGCTTTACTATAATATGATAATAATAAAACAACCAATGAAAACTGTAGAATAGCTCCGGCATAATGAGCATCTAATATAGCACGACACTTTATAATAAAATAGTTTAACCTATATAACATTACATACATATACAGATAAGTGTTTTATTTTAATGTCCAATACTAGTCAGAATTCGGCAGAAAGTGGGGAACGGAGTGTCTTAATACAAGGTTCCCTCTGCCTACCCTGCAGTGTGCGGGATACAGCGTGAAGCTGATTTATTTTATTTTTATTTTACAATACTATTTATTCGTACATTAACTCAAAAGCTATTTTCGTACCTGTTGGTCCCCAAGCCCGTATTGACGTGACGACTACAACTACCGTTATTTAGATCAAGTAAAGCGACCGTAACAAATCAACTGCGTGCTATATTCATTTTAAATGCGAGAGTAAATTTTATAAATGTTAATCACTTACATACAATTAAATGTAGTTGCTAATTAATAGAAACATACTTATACTGATTACGAGAAACACCAACGTCATAGAGTTAAATATGGCGTTCATTATTTTTATATGTTTGTCCTTTAATACAACTTCAATTTGCAATTTATCTGATTTGTATAGATGCATAAAGGAGGTGGGCAAACGCGCATTTTTTTTAAATAGTAATAATAAGCGACTCATTAAAGATTGATAACCTCGTTGGTGGGCTGCACGCACACAGCTGAAACATCGCGCACATACGTATCCGGTGTGAATAACACGAACGGCACACTTGCGCCCGCGCAGCACACACTACCGCGCGATACGCCACTATCTACGTTCTTAAATGCATTGCTCGTTGTGTTAAACTCAACCTTTGTTTCTTGCCACGCAATGTATAATTCCAGGCACCCATTATTAAATACGTATACCGTATATCCATACAACCGTTTACATATCTAAGTTTTCGTTTGTGTAAAACATGCGAAATGTTTTTTATAATAATTTAGAGAAAAAAATGAAAATATTTTTTGACCAAGTTAATACTTTGCATATTACAACAATAATGGATTCGGATAAATCTAAAACTTCACTTAAAATTAGGTTATAGGTAAGTACACACCAGGGTGGTAGAGATGGTTGGCGGAGGCGTGTCCGTCAGTACGTGGCACCCCGACGGCCCCAAGTAGGCAGTCGGCGCGCTCGTACTTTAGTGCCAATTACGAAACGATTTTATAACGAAAAAATACTGTAAGTTATATTTATCTGATCTAGGTATAATACTTTTAAATGTCTAATTTAGGTTTAAAAGTAATATTTTATTGAGACATAACTTTATTTGTTAATCATATTTTTAATTATAGCTTTTGGTCTATTTTTAAACAATGACTATGCGTTGTTCGGTCGCTCGTCGCTATCACCACGTCAGTGTTTGACTTTATAAAACTTATTAGGTGGCAATTTAGATGTAACTGCTCCTATTTTTACTAAAGTTAGTTTTTTCCTAAGACTCTAGCACCACAATTATCTCTTCATACTTACAAAACATTAGAAAAACTTATATATATTTATAATATAGTCAAAACTATAAAGAAAATAAAGCAAACATATTTTTTTCTTTGTAAATAGGTAAAATCCTAATACCTACTATTATTCCTTATCTTTTATTAAGTCCCGATAGATAGCAAATGATATACTGATTAGAAATAAAGTATGTAGCTACCTAAGTTAATATGAAAAGTTTAGGTATTGTATATAGCGTTTATCTTGCAGATAAACGTCGATATATGAATTCTAAACTCACAAAATCATTGCAATGTGTGTGACCAGTCAAGAAATTATTATATCGAATGTATTATAATATATTTTGCAAAATTATTTTAAAACTATATAAAACTAAAACTTTTTGGTGTTCTTCTCCTTATTATTTTTGTGTTGAAATCCAAAAGCCTGCAACTATCACAGGGACAGGCATGGCTACTTATAATAAAAACACTATTATATAATAATTTATATCAAAATTATTTAGTAAAATTGTACCATCATAAAAACTTCATACTTATTTATGATTTTATTTAAATTAAATGAAGGAGAGGAGAAAAATCTTTATTATTGTGGACTTTTTATGAAATATTAAATAATAATAAAGGCCAGTCATGGCGCAGGGGTACAAAGGGTGCCTGTAAATCGACTGGTTGTGGGTTTGATTCGAGAAAATTAAATATTTATTTACATTTACATTTTCTTTATTTTGCTCTGGCATCGAGACAAAAGCGCGCCGTTGAGGTCCTCCACTCAACACACAATGCCTCCAGAATTCGGCGGAAAGTGGGGAATGGAGTGTCTTAGCACTAGTTAGGTGGCTCCCTTTGCCTACCCCGCTGTGTGCGAAATACAGAATGAAACTGATTTAATTAAATTTTTCAATAATAATAAAAACATATTTATTTATTGCAACAATAATAAAAAAATATATTCATCGTAGCGTGGTAGTCTTGCTTATTTACCTATATATTTTTTATGCTGCTGCTTTGTATTTCAAATGCGTATGTACATACTTACTCTATAAGGAGCGCTATCATAGTGATTTAAAAAAAAACTATCTAATAAAATTAAGAATACTATAACATAACTTAACTACGATAACATTCCCAACTTCCGCTTTCAAACGTACCGATACCCATTTATCAGTTAATTGGTATTGCTCGTTTATAATGTATATTATTTATTTAAAAATAAATAAGTTAACAAGGAAAAATATGATCCGAACAGTACGTATTGTTAACAAAGTAGGTTATATTTGACTCCAGCATGGCGTCGGCGCGAACGCGGGCGTTTGCGTCAGCAGTTGTACCTAATTGCTACAACGACTTACATTACTCAGAACTCCCTTCCACGTGCAACTCCTGCTTAACGGTATCATTTTCCTGTATTCACCTGGATACAAAAAATATATATATTTCCCTATACTACGACACTATGCATGGCGACGTTTTTAAACGACGGTGTAGGGTTTAGTGAGGAATATTGGTGGTTTTACGTTTGAAATAAGGTCTATGGTGTCGGCGTCGATGAGTGAATGTCGGTAGTAGAAAAATAGCGTCGTTATCGGCGCATGCGGCACACGTGTGCTTTACTCTATTTCCGCCCCTCGCTTCCCTCGGGGAAACCGAGGACAATAAAGCTTTTACTTAATTATAACATTGCCAGCGACGAATAAGTGGTATTTAAAGTAAATATAATTTCAATATTAGTAATAGAAATTTACTGTCATAGGTATGTACATGTCCTACCTACAGTACTTTGTGTATGACTGTGTAGAACTGAGCCTAATTGTAATCCATTCACTAAAAAATTATAGTATTTCCGTGGATGGATATTTTGGATTCTTTATTCTATTCGTTTGTCCTTATATGTGAAATATTAAAAAGTGAAACTTAAAAATATTATAATATATAAGAAGTACCTACATATTTGTAGCGACAATATCCTCAATTTTACTGTGTGCGCTTTACGTTATATACATATCTACGTATGCATGAACTATTTATAAAATTGTTTAAAATTTCAAATATTATCAAAATATATCTACTTTATATTGTATTATAATGTTTGGAGAATTTTACATACTCGTATAACTAATAATTGTACTATTACATACTTATATTTTCTTTAAAACTATAGTAGGTACTATCTATATGTCAATCTACCGCCGTATCGTATTATTAACTTAACAAGGCACGTCTTAACACTAGGTTCCCAGATTCCTTCTGTCTACTTTGCTATGTGCGGTTTACAGCGTGAAACTAAAAAATGCAAATAGTTAGGTAATTTAAAAGATTTAAATAAATCTTACTGGCGATTTTTTAATAATCTGAATAAATTTTCGTGTTCTAATAACATTTAAATCATCAAATCATTTTAAAGGTAATGTCAATTGATTGAAAATTAAAATTTCAATACACCATTTATTTTGTAGCAATTGTGTCGAATAAAATACTTTGTATTGATATAAGTTTTTTATTTACGAACCGATTGGAATAAAACAAACAATAAATGTTAAATGAAGTTTGCCAAAATGCAATGGTGAAAGTTTTATTTTCATCAATTTAGCCCTTTCTGATAAATGAACTGAATAACAATAATTATACCCACACAAACAATATGCAATTTGTAAATATACTTTTAGACAATGTAAACAGCTTTTATCTGCTAGCAAAGAATAGAGGGTGCGAATTTCTACTTTCCCCTCGAATATTTTTTTTTCTAAAGAAATCAGAAAATATAAAATTTATATTATACGAAGTACCTACTAACAAATATCACCTAATAATATGATCCTTGCACGATTTTATTCCAAAACTATCAAATAGAAAGAAATACTAACTAATCAGATGTCTAATATGTTACAATATATTGTTATTTAGCTTATTGAAAAGCTAAATCGTATTTAATATAATAATTATATCATGAAAATTTTAGGCACCTTAAGAAGAACCCATTCACTGAAAAATTATAAGGGAAAGAACTTAAGGGTCTTTATGGCGTTTAGCTTAGTAGTAACTAATAGAAAATTAGTTGTAACATATTCCTATACACATTTTTTATTTATTTTTAGTGACTTTCTGAGCTAGTTTCATAAACATTTTTTTTAACCTGTTTTTATTATACCTGTCTATTCCGAGAATTTATATAGTTACTATAAAATTATTAAATAGGTATAGTATGCCCGTAACATTTTAGGTAATGTAATGTTAATATTTGTTATCTCAATACATGTAAAATACGTTACAATAAAAAATGTTACTTTTTAAAAACATATCCTTAGATTATAGCTTAGAGATGATTGAGTAAAAATTAAAAAAAAATACTTATTGGCTTATATATTTCGATCATGCATAGCAGCTACAACTTAATACTCGTATACAAAATTCAATTACATATTCAATGGAATTTACGTAGACGCCGTACAATCGTGGGATACGTGCAGTCCCGCACGGATTTAACATATTTTTACCGTTTAAATGTTATCTACGAAATGCATTCAGAGTGTCGATTTTAACAATTCTCCGAATAGGAGCATCTTTCTTGAAACAGCTCTACCTACTACGAGGCGGGGCCGCTACCTCTATGGATTAACAAAATAATATTTTTCTTCGTGATTTTGTTTTTTTTAAATTAAAATACTATATAAATAATAAAACATTACATATTTAAAGTAATTTTAACGACTCTACATATATTCAATGGCCGCCGGAGCAGCTCTCTTGACGTCAGAATTGCAGCGCTATCGGAAAAATTTTAACAATTTTCCTTCTTACGTTAAATAAATTATTTGATCTTTTTACAAATAAACACAATAGTTATGCTTGCGCCTATCCGTTAAAAGTAAAATATTTGGTATGAGACAATATTTTTTTACTTAACGCAGTAAAGCGAGGGGCGCATGGAAGCCCACACCCGCGCCTGTGCGCGCTGCCTGGGCGGGACCGGCGCGTCACGTCTTTTACTCTAAAATCAATTAATATTATTAAAATAGATAACGCGAAATATTTTTACAATAGTAATACTTAAAAAATATGTTATAAAAATATATTATTTTCTTTTGAGCGCAGAATTAGTAGTGACAACGTAACTCGAATTTTAAAAATTTTTAGGCGACTATTTTCTGCAAATTTATAATTATTATTGAATCGACACGAAAACGCTTATCTAGATGATAATAAAAAAGTAATATTCATTTAAATTATTCTGAAGAAAAAATAGAAAAATATTATTGAAGTTCACAGGGCTTCTCATTCGAGGTAGAGTTTTAGTAATTTTTTTTCAGAGTTGAGTATAAAATTGAGAGTGGACCATCGATGCAGTGCAATGAAATAGCATGCGCGGGGACCCTCAAACCCTAAAAATGCATAAAAAGCTCGTGTTTGGGGCGAGAAACGTGTGTTTGTAGCTAGGGAGAGCGCGCGGCGGCGGCGCGGGCGGCGCGCGCCCATTGGCCGGCGAGCGGACCGCGCGCGCCGCGCCCCGCCGTCTTTACCTTACCTTATCACTTAATTTTGTTTAACTTTATTTTTCTTATATTTATTTTTGTTTATTTTAAATATTTATTTATTTGTTTGTTTTAGGAAAAATAAGATTTTTAATTTTTAAAATTAAAAAAATATATTTTTAGAAATAAAATATAAACTAAAACAACTTTGAATTAGAACTATAAGAAAGGAAGATAAAAAGGATATGAAAAAAATATATTCACTAAGTGTTATATATAGGTACCGAGTTGGATGGGTACCCAATAATTTTGGGTTACAGAACCTGCTTATATTAATATTTCCATTAATTGCCCTTTAATAATATTATAGAGATACTGTTTTCCTTGTATTGTATCGCGTCATTTAAAATTTAAATATCCAAAGGATGTGTAAATAATATAGTTTTACACACTACGATTTTTTTTGAGAAAAGCAAAATGTTAAGCGAATACTTGCGAGCTAAACGAAAAATTGTAATTTTTAGGTATCGCTAACAAAAATATCGCCTTGATGATAATTGATACAGTTTTGCCTGAACCAATATTCAGCTAAAAGTCACTGAACTGTGTATGAACCTTAACTCTACTTTTCTTTTATATATAAAATGTCACTAGATAAATATGAATGATTACTAATTGCAGTTTAAGTGTGGTAATAATAATTAAAAAATATTATTTATTAATAATAATTAAGAAAATATATAATATTTATATTAGGTATCAACAAAAATATACACAAAAAATATATTTCAAATTAGCTTTTACCTGCTTAGTTAAACAGCGCGTAGTCAAACACTTTATTTTATGAATTTACTTAAAATATTCTTGGGAATAGATACATTGGTAAACCATTCACAGTCCACAACGGGCAAAATAAAACTACACACAAATAAAATACCTATTTATATAAATATTTCTACTTTTTCAACGGACCGGAAAGCAGGTGTTAAACTTATTTCTGGGTTCGATCCCCCTATTTTAGGCCCCAATCCCTAAAATTTTTGGACAAACTCCATAAATTTAAGTTGACTACTGACTGTCTTTAATTGGTTTAAAAAATAACACTTCGACAATAGTGATTTGTATTATTATACGTTAAGTATTAACTATTTAAATGGGTATTGTCTATGTAAGGGCAAATACCTACGGTACTATACTAAGGGCAAATACCTATTAGTACCTAAGTAGAGATTTAAGCCGATTTAGTTTTAAAGTTATTTATTCAAAAGTCTCTGAAATAATACTCTTCTCAAATCTTAATGAAACAAATTGAAAGAACTTAGAGTTTATAAACACACTACAGAGCAGGCGATCGTTCTGACAGATTTTTTTGGTTAAAAATTTCTACACAAATATTAAACGACGACATAACGAAGCTTATTTTTACGACGACATAACGAATAGATGATATAGATAAATTATTGAGGTAATCAATCTCATGGAGGTGAAATTGAATTAAATATAACTTATAGTAAAAAAAAATATATTTTAAAGTACGTCGAATGCATGAATTTTAATTATCCTATGATTATATTAGTATTTTCTTTAGCAAGTAATATAAATACTTTTTTATAAGAAGTTTATCCACAAAATCTTTCGAATATAAAGGATACCATAAGAAGAAGAAGAAGAATAAAAAAAGAACAGAGTAAAACAATGTCGATTTTCATAGAAATTTAATCATTGGAAAGATGATAAAATAGAGAGCAGTACTCAATTTTTATACATAATCGTCAAGTTCTCTACTTGCGTTTTTCGATAATTTTCTTATTTCTGTTAACTACCTAACTAACCTAACCGTTTAGGAAGCGCTTTACCTTTTCTTGGACTTCATTCTTAGTTTGAATGCATTGGTCTTTCAAAATTTTACGACAGAAAGGTTTACTCGTATGTGCCGTACTTGCTGTAAGGTCCACTAAATGTCTAATTTCACAATTCTCGTGACGCTCAGGAACTCTTGACAAATTTTGGACTATATCTGTCACATTCAATGAAAAATTAATAAAACTAGGTAGGTAAGTCACATGTATCTAACATTTTTGCTGACTTTAACCCGATTTTTTTTCATATACGTTTTATCCAATGTTTTAAATATTTTGCAATTTTATTAAGGTATCTACTTTTGATTTTGTCAAAAAAAAACAAAGCACCTGCGCATACGCAGTGCCCAGCGCTTGCGCAGCTGTCACTGTTGTGACGTTCTTAATAAATTTATATTTATTAATTATTATTGTAATCCACTAATTGCAAATTCTAATCAAGACAACTACCTGAAAACGAGGAAGTTATAAAGCTTATTCTTTTTTGTTCACTGTGTGATTCGTGGCTCAAAGAAGACTGGGACTGTAAGCGCGATTGTTGTTGATCCCACCACCCATTGGGGTAATCATTATTTTAATAATTTTTACTTTTCCGCTCTGGTAGACAAAACGCGGCGTTGAATTCCGTTTCTCAACGCACAGTGTCTTGAAAATTATCCAAAAAATGAGGAACAGAGCGGTTTAGCAGTTGGTTCCCTTTGCCTAGGACTTTGCGTTAAGAAGCGTGAAGCTGATTTTTGCGGCGGCTTATAAAAGTTTAATCAAATTTCGATATTTTTAAAGCTTAGACATTTAAAAGCAACGTGAATATAAAAAAAAAGTTACTATTTTGAACTTTTTAAAAATAGTATTACACAATGATAGGATATTCTTTTTAAAACGTATAGAAATTTCAAGATAGCGGGACCCGTACCCCCGCAAATTAAAGTTTTCTAAAAGTATAACTCTCTACCAATTCGTTTATGAAAAATACTAAAATTCTCTCTGGACGAATATTTTGTAAACTGACTTTGATATTAGTGCATACCTATTACATCCCAGTGTAAAATATGCTAAAGATTTAATATTTCATGTTAATCAGACAATCGCTTGAAAACAGATAATTATTCACCTATTTACCAACACCTATTATTATGGAGAGAGAGAGAGAGAGAACACTAAATTTGAAAAAATGTTTAAAATTCACCCTTGAATTTCTACATAGAATTCGATTCACAGGTCAGTCTCTAGAGTGGGCAGTAAAACCATCACAACCACCAAGTGGATCAACATTTTACTACCTTGTCTTTGCGGTAGGTATGGGTGGGTACTTGGAGATGGAGAGAAAAACATCAAATTGTTAAATATGAAAAATAACAATATTCATAAGAAAAAGTTCTATATTTATGACAGCCAAATACGAAGACAACAATTAAAGTATTTAGTGTTTTATAAATTAAATAATGTTTTATTTCGTTAAATATAAAAAAAATGTGTTGTTCTATAACCGTTAGAATGAATATAAATTTTATAAAATAACTTTTAAACTTAAGATAAATTTGAATTGATTTAGGAAAAAGGAGTAATAACAGTTTTAAATAATACATTTACTTCATTATATAATTGTAGAAATAAATAAATAAAGTGTGATAAAAGCATATTTCTGTAAACAAAATGAAACCATTAAAACAATCCTGATTAGTAATTTAAGTTAATTTTATGTCCTGCATAGAAGAGGTCGCCGGATGTTTAGAAACCAATTTATTGAGGTGCTTAGTAATAAAACAAAACTGTAACGGACCCCGATAACAGAACGGTCAACCTTTGTCCTCCTGACTTTCGTTGACACAAATTGATTTTTTTTAGTCGACAAAGCAATCAATTCATTCACTTATCTGCCGAATAACGTCAATACAGTGTAAATAAAGAGATGAACTCAATTTTAATCGCCTCTCAAATTCCACAGCGGATTCGTGACGCCACTATATGAATATCCTTTGTTTTGCATACATTTGACCTTCTTTAACTTTTTTTTTTCTACAATTGTAACAAATTGTGCGCTTAATTGATTGATTGAGTGTTAAAAATCAGCTTTACTGTATTGATCTACTTATTTTATATAGATTTTTAAATCAAAAATAAGCTTCACGATGTATCCTGCGACACGGCAGGGTTGATAGAAGGAACCTAGTGTCGAGACACTCTGTTCCCACTTTCCGCAAAATTCTTAAGGCATTGAGTGGCGGAACTCAACGCCGCATAGATTTTTATTAAGCTTATCGCCTATACCTATAAAACTATAACGAATTTTATTTTATAAGTAATCAAAGGGTAAAATGCAAAATACCGCTAGTTTATTGTCATTTATAATATAAAGATACATGGTTTATATGTGGTGTGTAGGTGCTGTAATAATTTTATAGCACCATCCTAGTCAGATGAAAGTATACCGTTCTATAGTTATGGCTGCAATAACAATCTTTGTAAAGTCGCAAAACCTGAGAATTATTATCGATAGAATGCTAGCTAGTGCTAGCCTTTTGCTGCAGATAACCGTTTTTATATAAGTAGTAGTATATATACTCTGTAAAATTATTATTTTTCAAAAAAGATATCATCCATAAGTGAAAGAAAAACGGAAACTTATAAAATTGTAACAAGCAGAATATACAGAGGGAATCTAGTATTAAGACACTCCGTTCCCCATTTTCCTCCGAATTCTAGAGACTTTGCGTGTTGAGTGGCAAAAGTCAACGCCGATCTTTGCTTCGACACCAGAGCAAAGAAAAGAAATTATTAGGTATATAATTTTAGTTAAGAAGATCAAAGTAGAGGGGAAGAAATGTTTAATGAGATAATTGACTTTAATATTTAAATTAAAATCAAATAGATCTTTTATAATTCATAAATTACACTCCTCTAAAATTCGCCATAAAATAACTATAGTTTGAATTTAATGAATGTTTAATTTTATTAATATTTCGTATGCCCGCGCCCCTATATAAAATAATCCATCGGCCGCATAATAAAACTTACCTACTTCTAGAACACCGACACGCCGTTAAGTATAGTGGAAAAATTGTAGAATAGAACTTTATCACATAGTAGCCCTTATTGCATATATACTAAAGAAGTATATCCAAGGAGGTGAGGCAAGTTCGGTTTAGGGAGTCGGTCGCCACCACATCAAAGTGCTATCGGCTTCCGGCGCGGGTTATCGGGCGACCTCCCGAAACCCAGCAATTAACTAGGTACCCTCCCACCCGTTCGCTACTTCCGTTCCTCACCTTGAGACGGTTAAAAGCAAACAACGACGGTTTTATTACAAATACCTTATCTGTATACTGTTACAAACATTTGTGGGGTGCCATGACGTTCTACAAATCTTGAGATTGTCGTAATAAAATTATATATTTAAAAAAAGACCCATTTCACTTTGACCCAGAAAACATTTCAATTAAACTATTTACATATGTAGAGACATATGTAGAGATTTTAAGATGAAAACAAGGATATATTATATATATTATATATATAAGAGAATAAGGGTCCCTGGAAGATGTTATCAGCCGGCGTAGGTAGTTACGTTAAATAAATACGTAGAACATGAATGAACTGATCGGAGTTGCTTCCGTCGACTTGTAATAAGGACACCGATAAGACGCCCGCTCGCCACATATTTCAATCTATCAAAGAATAAAATTGTGATATCATTATTTTGTGTTTTTTGTTAGTAACATTTATAATATTTATTATTTCTTTCTTTAAAATAGAAAATTACGCGAATTTAAATCTTATTTGATACATTTATAGCAATCTCACATACAAATAGAGGACTTGTACTAACTAATACACCTTAATATTTTATAATGTTTTGGTAGTTTGATGATTTAAAACAACACTCAATAAATAGTTGTCGGTATCAAATATAAAATTAGGGCAATGTTTTTGAGAACCCCATTATCGCGTGCGCCGCTAGCGCGCATTTGCTGGCGTCATATGCAAGCGCTTACGATACAATTTCGAAACGGGAGACTCGAAAGAGGTCACCGGATAAGATTACGGTTAACTGTGTAAACAAATCGTTTACATTGATAACTCGTTAGGATTTCTGCGATGGCGCCTATATTTTTTATACGCCTATTTTACGAAATGATCCTAGGCATTGAAATCTTTCAAGAACTTGTGATAATCTAAACACGGGGAGTTGTACAGCAATTGTGTATTATCACAATATCAGGTGGAAATTGAAACCCTAAATATGTTGAAAAACTATTAGATTAGATAAAAGAATTACGCACATATAAGAGTTATTGCGCAGCTGCTGGTCAAAACTGTTTATATATCGGAGTATGTGTTCTCATTAAGCGTTGAGATTGCACAGTCACAGAAAAGAGGATCTTATTCCCGCGTTCAAGGAGCCGATTTCCCTTGAAGATTAAACTATATACTAGAATAACTAAATTTGGACATAATACTATATATATAATACTAAAATCTTATATGCAGATACAGATGTAAAATGTTCGGAACAACATTACGAATTTACAACACATTTTGATGACTCATAAGACTGGAGATTGATGAGATATCAAGATTCTTAGAAAATAAGGTAGTCACGGCAGTAACTTGTGCACAATACTATGTAGTAGTATAGTGTCCATGGGTGAAACCCATGAGGCGCAGACTGAAAGCCATACATCCAGAAATAATCATTGATCATTAATTTATGTATGGTGATTTCACAACATGAGTCAATTTATTTGTAACTTAAAAGTTTGAATATGACTAACCGCCGTAAAATACTTTTGCATTTCACGATAAATAAGATTAGTAAATATTACTTATATTAGTAAGTACCTACTTATGCTTAAAATTTTAAAAATTATGTTTTTTCCTGGAAGTCTTATTTTTAGTTTATATATTAAGGACTACATTTATTTTATAATTCTCTTTTACATTGTAAGTTAATATATAAATAGGTATGCTAAAAAATACTTATTATTTATTATTTAAATTTAAAACGAGTTAATGAGAAGGTCTTTATTGTAGTATACCTAAAGGTACTTATTTTACAATTACGTTTATTACTTTATAGAGTCTAGTACGAGTGGTTGACGTAAAAAAATACAAAAGTTATATGTGCTATATATATTGGAAGACTTTAATATTACAATATTCTTCCAACGCATATAGTAAATTCTTATCTAACTTACTCGCTACACGCAACAAACGCTTTGTAGTACGTAAGTTCACACAAAAAAATTACAGAGCAATGAAATTACTATTATTACAAAGAAAATGAATAAAAAAAACCCAAGCTAATATTCAATTCTCAAAATCGATATTAAAAATATCGAAAGATTGTTTCAATGGCGTATTATTGTGGAGTCGTTTGTTCGGACGCCGTCGTCGTTTATCGGGCGCCTGCAATCCGCGCTGACCCCGTGATATCCTCGATCTACATTACCGCCCTCCCTCTCCCCCCGACACGAGTTAGCTATGAGGCTCTAATTGAATCTGAACCTTGTACCAACGTCTTAAAGACGATATTGGTGATTACGCCGCGGCGGGAGCGGGAGCATGAATGGAGCGGCTTGTGAATGAGCGGACTATGTCCCGCGAGCGATAAGCGCTATCGCTGGGGCCAGCTGACAGTCCATGTTGACAAACCCTGTTCCACTTTCATTTTGTTCGAAGTAACTTAATTTTATCAGGCAATTTACTTACACTCCCCACTGTATCTGACTACTTTGCAGTCAATACAATATATTTTTTAAAAATAATATTTATATAATTTTATTATTCACCGTAAAACAAAGGATGTAATCATATTTTCGTTTCTTCACTCTGTTGTCGAGGCAAAACTCGACGTTGAGTTCCTTCACTCAACACGCTACCCCAGAAAACGGCGGAAAATGGGGAACGGGATGTCTTAACACTAGGTTCCCTATGCCTAACTGTGCTGTGTGCAGGATACAGCGTGAAGCTGAAGAAAAAACCAAAAAATAATACTCGAATATTCAATTACTGCATTGGAAATTAAAACAAAAATTCAAAATTGACGTCATCTTGTGTAGTGACATATATTAAGTATATTAGGTACTATAGGTACCTATATAAAAAAACACTCAATAGATATGACCAGTTTGATCACAGTCGTATCTATTTATAAAATCTGAATATTCATAGATATATAAGACATATGTTTCCGTACTTCCCTAATTATGTCAGGAAACGTCAACTCATTATACGAGCAAAGACTTTAAGAAATGATAACATCACAACGTAGACTCTAATAAAAATAGTCTTAAGACAATTTTGTAAAACTATAAATTATATAAAAAAAATATACCGAGAATAAATATAATAACCAATAACTAAATATTTGCGTGAAATATATACATAATTTAAAAAATATATATATTTGTCTATATCTATAGGTACATAGAATTAAGAAATCCAATCATTTATTATAGTATAATCAGAGAAGGGGATTTAACATTTTGCAAACAAGCATGGTATAACTAAATTCAATTGACAATGTTTTTTTTTCTTTTTAGAGTGATAAGGTACAGAAGTACCTTCCTTAAAAGGTAAAAGCAGAACCCTTATGGGATCACTATGGTCCAAAAAATTGAGCTTCTAAGTTAATGCAAACAAAAGATTTGACGTGCATTTATATATGTATCCACTTTGCTGCATTTTGTATGAAATTAACCGCGTAATCACAACCTATAGGATACTTCCCGTAGATCTACTGTTATGAAATTTGACATGAGGTAAAAACTTACAATATAAATAAATATTTTTTTATAGGTATTTCATAAAAAAAATCATTACAAATTTATATTTCTAGTTAATTTCATATAAAAACGTTGCATATGCCCGCAAAGTAGACTGACAATTTTATAAATTGTACAGTATATTTCCCATCCATACGTACCATCTTGAAATTGCTACAAAAGCCTGGGTGGGAGAGTTTGAGTCACACTTCACAGGTTTTTATTTTTTCAGCCTCACACTGTGTTCGCATGTAGTAGGGTAGGCAGAGGGAGCCTAATTTAAGGCACACCGCCCCCACTTTCAGCCGAATTCTGGGGGTATTGTGTGTTGAATCGCAGAACTCAACGCCACGCTCTGTATCGACACGGCGAAGAATTAAAAATATTAATGACATTTGGAATAAAGCCCTGGTATCTTAGCAGCACTCCAGTGACTCATGTCTACGGTCAACATGTATAATTAATACGTTGACCATTTAAATATTGCATTCTAATTGCAGGCATGAAGAGTGTTGTCATTAAAAGTGGTTACTTACCTGTGTACAAGATATCTGCTAAGAAACTAATTACTAATCCAATTATCTATTCAGTTACATTTTAAATAAGAGGCATGTCGCTGCTTTCAATATGTAGAGCCACTTGTGGCGCAGGGGCACAAACGTGCGATTGTAGTTACGACAGGTTGTGGGTTCGGTTCCCACTAGAGCAAATAAAATATTCAATATTTCCATTTCTTCGCTCTGGTAACGAAGCAAATAGCAACAAACGATGACCCCAGAATTCAGTGGAAAGTAAAGAAATGTCTTAACTCTTCCTACCCCGCTATGTGCGGGATACAGTGTGAAGTTAATATAAATTAATTATAAAAACAAAGTAACACTGGACTAGAACTCATAAATAGGGGCATGGCAGTGCCTCTACCAATTCGAGCGCAAAACAAAGCACTGGCTCACCATCCTTTTCTAAAACCATTTCGGTGTTTTTTCGTACCCCTGTCTGAGAAACTCTGGATAGATTAAGAGCTTTTAAACTATCGTCTTCTAGTAAGCTCTGGCTGACACACACACACCAGAACCTGAAAATTTCCAAAATCAATGTCATATTGATTAATTTGCGCATTCACTCACTGATCATCAGAATTGAAGTAGTGGAAGTAGTCCCATCGACCTAGAGAACTGAAATTTAGTACAAGGGAGGGGTTTAATGCCCACTTAAATGGAAAACTAGCAAATGTAGAAACATTGAAGATCTGGAATACCTGGTCACCTTGATAAGAAACTGTAAGAGCCCAGCCAAGTTATTATAGATATTGAATACAGTCGTTACAATATTTATTCAGCGTGGTCTTCTGATATACAATCAATTAAGTTGTTGAAGGACCCTTAGAGCTCGGCTAAACTTTGAGAGAACTGGCAAAGTCGCCTTAACAAAAAATGTTCTGTGTGATGGACCTCTTCTATTAATGTACATATGTATGTTGTCACTCCTACCTGCTCTGATTTATGGCACTTCGAGATAAATTCAATCAATTAAAAACCTGCTTCCTGCAATAAGAAGTTAAATCCCACCAAAAACTTCTTGTAAAAAACCAGCCAAGTCTCGATGAAATTGTTTGTTTCTCTATAAAAAGTAAAATCTCCAGGTAAAGCCAAACCAAGTCTAAAGTTCCTACTGTGACATAAAGTTTTACAATATTAACAAAAAAAATACTGTTTTTGGTGGGATTAGGCTTATAGTAATAAGTAGGTACCTAACAATCTAAATTTATGTTGGATATTTATTAATTAATTCCAATAAAAGTACTACCTACCATAGGCTTTTATATATGTTGAAGTAGATTTATTTGCATATATAATATAACTTAACTTAGCTTCACGCTTTAGCGCGGGTAGTCAGAGAGAACAGAGCGCCAAACGCTACGGTCTCTATATACCTACCTCTTTCGCCTCGTCCACTGTCATCAACCTCTTCATACATGCCCTCCAGGGGATCCTCATGGTTTTTACGTGACCTTCCTTCCGTATCTTTCAATCTTTGTTTTCGAAGACCAACCGAGGTTTCGTCCTACCTCCCTTACCACTTACTTTATATAATATAAAAATACCTTTTAAAGTTTACAAGGATAGTCGAATGTTGACATTACCCTTTTCAAAATATATTCGNATATATATATATATATATATATATATATATATATATATATATATATATATATATATATATGTATAATTTAGCTTATATTCATATATGCTACGGTTCTTTATGTAGGTAGGTACTTATTGATATTAACACTTATTATAGCATAAGTGAAACCACACATTGGATACAAATTAGGACTTGTTTTCGGTTGATTATGTAGATGCCGACTAAAATTACAAAAAGTACGTAGAGTATCAAATGTATTTTTATATTTCTAGTTTACTTAACTTTATCTTTTTGGACGTATCGTAATAGTTTAAGTCTATTGCACCTGTCTTTACAATGTATGCTCAAAAATCAGTAATTACCCAAAAAATTGTATAAAATTAGTGTAATCGGGCCATCGGGCGAATGATCAATTATACCATGTATGCAGAGCAACACTTGAACAACCCTAAATAAGCAGCAATTTAAAGTAGAAGGGAATTCTCGCGACGGTAACGAGGTGGCCGGCTGCGCAGGCGCACCTGCCTCGCGCACGCGCCACACTCCGCCCGCCCCCCAACTCGCCAAAGGCTGTATTAATCCCAACAACAGTACTACTGCATCAATATTATTCTTTGCAATCAATTAAGACGGTGGTGCTACCAAAATAAATATTTTTAAATAGTTTCTGTATATTAAAATATTCCTCCGACGTTAACCCTTAGAGCAACCCTAAAAGCATATTCAACTATACTTAAACCCGCTGTTTTAATTTGGATTGTTAAATTTTGAAATTGTATAGGAGATCAAAGTGACTTTACCGAAATGATTTGACAGTGACACAGTCGCGATAGGAAGGGCCCGATCAAATATATGGCTTAGCTGTTAATTCTCGGAAGCATCCGCATTCCAACAAAACATGTTCTCACTATCTAATGCTGACCACCGGATCGGCGATCATCGTGACTCATTCATGACATTGCACTGCAACCATCAACATTCCAGTAAACACTAGTGTTCTTAACAATTATGACCTTCATTTCAACGGTAATTGATAAAAATGTCTAACAAAAACTTTTTTAATGTTAAAAAACAACAAAAATGTTTATATATTTCTAGTACTTATTTAAGCGTAATTTATCCATGTACTCCATAAAGTTTCGTTTCCTTCCTTTAGTAAATAAGACTATAAGTATTTGGGGGTGACGAGATCGATAGCACCTACCTTGTAATACACCAAATCTTTACAAATTTTGTAACACGTATTTCTGTAGGTATAGTACGTACTTTAAAACAACCTTTAAAACAAATCCGTAGAACCACTGTCATAGCCTTTAGATACATAATTAAATAATTGCTGACTTTTTAAATGATCTACTTTATTATTTAATTTATATTATAATATAATAAAAACAAACTTTTGCGATAAAGTTTTAAATTTAAAATAAAAGTTTTAAATATCCAATTAAGCTTTGGGATATGATGCTAAATGCTAATTTATTTATGGCAAAGTAGGGCTTGGGGAAGATGTTATCAAATCTATAGACATAACAGGCATTTCTATGCCAATATTCCAAATGGTGGCGAATGTACCGATTAAATTAAGTAATCACGTCGATTCAAAAAAATGAATTTATTGGATAATAATATGTTTACCCGACTGCTTACAAATACTTCGTCATCTAGAATAACCAACTCTTTTAGGACTATCATTTAATTTGAAATGAAATTGACCTACGTATAATACAAGAAGGTACCTTATTTTATACGCTTCTGCTAGCTATACCAAAATTGTTGTGAAGTGGACACCTGTTAGAATTTGTTGTAACCATTGTTAGTAGTGTCGTAGCGGCGCACGCGCAGGCATGCGGTGCCCCCTCCCTCCTTTCGACGCCCGCTCACCATTCATCGGAATGCGGGAACTGTACTTCGGTACAACATATTATCAATGCTCACCATTTAGTCTCATTTGTAAATTACATACTTTATACAAAAACAGTTAGAAATACAAAGTTTAAACATTTATACCAGTATTAGTAAATTTTTGTTATCATCTTGTTCTTAATCAGCTACAGTGCATTGGATTTACCATATTTTATTTTATTGAAGTTCTCTACGAATAAAGAAATTAAGAAAGCTCATTATTGCGAAATTTCTCATATTACTGTCTAAATAAAAGAAAACTCTAGCAAAACTATAATTATCTCTCGATATAATAATCGTCTATACTGTTCTGTTCTTCGTTTGTCCGACAATGTCACGTTGTATGGAGAACACACGACGGAGGTTGTACGGTAGAACAGAGAGATTTTGACACAATAAGAGAATGTATATTAAAAAGAGATCCAATTAGAATATCACGTAACCTGAAACTGATGTATAACTTAGCTGTCAGAGAACTTAAGTCAGCTGAAAACTTATTTGTGTATTGGACTTAGCATTTAAAGTACATAAACTAGACAACTCTATAGGTATGTCAGGAAACAAGCTCTATAGATATTGAACTATATTTTGGGCTATTAACTGTTCGATTGTCATTACTTATCGCATTATGCTTATTATATACATTTTGAATGAGACAACACAAAAAAATACAAAGAAGTTAATACATTGAATACTTTTTATACGACAATTATGGTCAACACCGTAACAATTCATAGGTACCTATTCCAATTAAGTTTAAGTGTATTTCAAAACGCTATCCTTATATGGTTTAGATATTTAACGAGATCTTCCCAGCAATACAGTGTATTTGACAGTTACAGTAGCATTGCCTTTAACAGAACTTAAGAATAGAGTCAAATTCTTGGACTGTTTGCGGCGTTAGACGATTCAAAAGTAATGCGTCATTTTCACTGCGGCCGATGCAGGCAGCTACACACGAAACCTTTAACTTGATCGGTAATGTAAATAGTTCACTGGTTGCACCTCGGGTGTAAGTGCACCAGCGGGTGATCGGGTGGAGGCACGCAGGGCACGAGGCACGATAGGAATGCGCGGCCCTCGGCGCCGGTTTACAAATAGAAGGGCCGCTAGCGCAGACTGCACGTGTGATACATTGCCGTGATCAATCTGTTAGCGCTGACGACGCGTACGCACGGCTAGTGTTATACAATCATTAATTAAAACAGAATTGATCACCTGGGAATATTAGAAGTTTGGATAAACTCATCAAAGTCATGCCAAATAGTATCTGAACAGTTCTTTGTTAAATGTAAAGTTGTAGTTGTCCTCTTCGTGTGAACAGTGTCGTCTTCTGAACGTGTGATCAGATTAGTGTACGTTTACTATGGAAATGGTCTAGGAATAAAGCTAAAATGCTGTCAATGAAATCTTGAGGGGTCCTTTGTCGGGTAGAAGAAAGTGATCGGCGGCCCTGCGTTCGCTGACCTCGGCCGGACGTCACGGCTCAGAGAAGATGAGTCCAGCACGCAAAACACCAATTCTCCTTTCTTGAGCTAGTCCAGCTCACAGGCCGATTTACGCTTAGTTTGGCTTAGGTAACCGCTCTAACCAAACAGTTATAGGTATGCAACTATTTATTATATAATTGATATATTACATAGAAATTATAAATGCTTTCTAAGAAAATATTATTATTTTTTTAAATTATGAATTCAAGTGAAAAGCGTTTCTCTAAACGCTTCTTATAAAATAAAATATAAAAAATATAATATAATATATAATATATAATTATATATAATATATAATTTGACTTAAGCTTTCAGGTTTCATAAGCTTAAAACTTTTTAATGAGTAGGTCCCAAATTTTTTTAGATTTTAAAAAAATAGTTGTTATATATATACTTGTTGTTACATATTTACAAATATGTTATCATAAAAAATAATAAAAAAAACCTATGTAAATTTCGATATAAAAATATCTACATTTATTTATAGTAGCCTATCATCATATAAAGATATTTAAATAATTTTTATTGTGTAACTAAAGTACCTAAACATTTTAATAATATTTTGGGAATTTTACTCTTATAAACGTTTATATTTATTATCATATAACATACCTACCCAGCGTTCTGTGGGTATATTTATATAATTAACAATATTAATTCCGGGAAATACCCGATTCACAGACCGTTTTCGACCTAGTCGGTCTGTCACTTGTTGCTGCCAGTGCTGCCACAATTGTATGACTAGGTTTTGTAGGATTTATAACTATATTGTTTTATAAATTTTGTATACAGAGCATCGTTGTGGCAAGTCTGATTTTGTATATCTAAACAAAATATTGATTTGATATGTAATAAGACTATTATTATTTACTAAATTATAAACTTGAAGAAGTTGAACTTGAATATTACAGACGTAGTTTTATGTTTCTTTATATTTTTTTAATAAATGGAAATAAACTCTACTAAGCTTTTATATTTATTATTATAAAAATGTACTTTAACATACTGTAGTAGATTAAGCAACATGTTATTCAAAACAAAGATTTAGGTACACTTTGCTTTTTCCAATGGCAACATTGGTGTACAGCTAATGCCGTTATTTAACTTAAATTTTATTTTTAAAACACAGTCCTAAATAATAATCTTATTCTTAAAACTTTACTATTTTATATATACTATACTGTTTATTAATTATAAATAATAATAATTATTAATTAAAATAAATGAAGAATTTAAGACTACTCACTACAGAACTTACTCAATAAAGAATTTAAGAAGTAAAATTTTATTTTAATAAAAATAAATTTTAAGGATATTTTTAAATATTGGTTGATTAAAAAACATGACAATTTGTAAAAAAATGTTTTGGAAAAAAAGTAAATTTTATCAGACTATGAATCCAAGATTAGATAGGCACAGCCCTATGTTGATAAGAGTACCGGATTCTAACACAATATACACGCCCCAATAATTTTATTGCATCAAAGCTGAAAATAAATGTAATTGGTTTTAATGACAAGTTTAAATTTTACCGTTTACTGTAGATATATTCCTAAAAAAAGAGAATTTGATAGTTTTAAGGAGTATAGTAATCTAAGACAGAATTACTTAGGATAGTAATTTTTTTTATTGCATTTGAAGGAAATATATAAAAATAAGTTGTAATTAATTATATATTTATTTAAAGAATAAATATTTAACAAATAAACAGCAAAAAAAACATGAATATAAATATTAGAGTCAAGTAGTAGAGGTATAGGAGAACGCGTGAAGTATAGCGAAGAGCCGAACCATGCGCACGGTTGCGGCCGCGTGTGGCAACACTAGTACGCACTTTTCGCGCACTTTTTAACCGTCAACCCTCACTACAACTTAGCGCCTATAAGATGTCGTAAAAAAAAACAACATAATAATATAATTTTGATATAAAATAAGCATATTGTGGGCACCCCTAAAATCGCAGATTTTGCACAAACCTGGCGCATATTAATTATTTTTCAAAGTAATTACGTCAATAAAAATGTACAAAAAAGGTATTAATAATATTATACAATATTTAAGCTTTATAGTTTCATTTCAGTTTTGTTTTTTTAAATATTTTAAACATTAAAAAAATATATTTTATAGTAAGAAAATTATATACCTACCTAGACCTTTTATATTTTGAGACTGTGAGTGCAAGCTCTTTAATTATTTTTAGATATTTAATTATTAATCATATTAATCAATTGTAATCTAAATATTTTTATTTATTAAAAGGCAAATATTAAAATATTTTTTATGTATATATCGTTTGGTGGGTACATGGAAATTATGTTCTTATTACTATTAGCCGTACATACTTATTTTCTGTGTACGTAGTAATGGTACGAAATAGGTATCAATATATAAATAGATTTTTAAAGGGATAAAAACATTGGATAACAATTCTACAGGAAGATGGTTTATTAATAATCATTTATATTAAAAAGTTTCTTATTAATACAAACAAAATATAAATAATATCTTATAATTTTATATATTAATTAATATTCAAAGATGAAATATTATGAAAAATAACAATAAGGTAGGTAGAAAAGAAAAAAACTGTTAAAATAATTTTATTCAAATCTCTCTAGGCGCTTAATTTCATTTATAATTAGAATATTGTTTTTTATAAATATTATTTTGTGGAAAATAGTTATGATATTTTTTTGCAAAGTTATGGAGTGGGTACTCTGTTAAAAATTTAACAAAAATGGGTACTCAAGCGAAACCCGCTAACACTTAATAGATAGGTATATATTTATTTATCTTTTATGAATATTCAAAAGAAAATACTCAGAATTTCTATTTATACATAGTTTTATTAATACATAGTTTTTTAAAACAAAATAAAAATAGATAATTAATGTTTATGACCTAATTGAACTATAAAATATTATTTTTATTTAATTTATACATCAACATAAAGAGGTACTGTCCTTTTTAATAAAAGTATCAATATCAGATATCATTTAATTTCTTATAACAATATTCAATAAACCCAAGTAGATGTAGCTATGTCGTATGATGTAAGTATTCAAACTTGATTTATATTTTTTGGATTAGATATTTGTCAAAATTATAGTCGGTGTTTTTTTAAAGTATATATGGTAAATATTGGATAAATGTCAGCAGTTAATTTAATATAGGTACAACTGATGTTGTGTTTAGATACACTTTGATGATTAAAACGGCTAGTCATTCGGTAACATGAAGGAGATAAAGTTATGTTATAGTTATGAAGTTTGAAAATTTCAGCAGGAACCTTCACGACTCAGCCACGTGGCAGAGGCGCGCCTCGTCCACGGCTACGTTGCATGTCAAATTTCTGGAAAAATTGTCAAAAGTAGCACAACGGTGCGGTGCGACGGTGCGACGGTGCGGTGCGGCCAGCGAACAATTCGCGAGGCGCGTGCGCGTGTGTGCCGCGCGACGAGGCGCGCGCGCACGTGTGCGTGCACGTAAAGTGAAGGTCGAATATTTTGTCCCTACTCCTCGGTCTATTGGTGTTCACGAGTCGGCGCTGTGATAACGGAGTGTCGCCGTCCCGCTCGCACCGGCGATGGTGCGCGCGCGCCGAGCGGGACGGCCGGCGGTGTGCGCGTGCGTCGGAGCCTCCGCCGGCGCCGGCGCGGCCTGCCCTCATCAGTCTCCCCGCGGCGGGGAAGCAGTTCGCGTGTGCGATTCCGCGCTGGCTCGCTCCGCGTCTCTCGACCGCATTGCGTCGCACACGAATATTTTTAGATAACAGTGCGAATAATTTATTCGTAAGCTAGTGATCGCGCGCACTTTTGCGGATATCACTATCGGGCCGGCCAGGCGCGGCCGCGCGGGCGCCGTGAGCCGTGCGCCGTGCGCCGCGCGCGGGCTCGAGCGGGCGCGAGCGCGAGTCCTGCTAGGTAAGCTGCGCACTTCCTGCGCGCGCGCCGCCATGTTGCCGGGGACGTCACTTCCGTCGGCCGGAACCGGCGCCGGAGTCCGGGGCTGGCGGCGCTGGGCGACACCATGGCCGTTGCTCGCGGCTCGTGTGGTCAGGTCAATGAGCGACGGCTCTCGATTCATAAAATGTCGGTCGCTCCATTCACGCCGCGGGGCGATGCTACGACGACCGTTCACTCGTGACCCTCGCGTCTTCGAATATTCATGTCTCCTTCGATAACATCGTAACCTCTGACTTCTTTTTGTATTATCGCGTTGTTTAGTGACCGCCGCTAGTTGAGGCCGAACATCGCGCGAAGTGCTAAAAGCGAGTGTCGTTTCAACCGCCGGACGATATTTGTTGACTGTGAATATAGTGTGCAAAGTGATTTTACATTGTGGTTATCGCTCGCTGATGATGGACTTCTGAGCTTGCGTAAGACAAGAATTATTTACTAAGTATTTATAATATCTAATTTAAAACAATACAACATCGATTTTATTTACTGTAACTAAATTAATTAACAAAAATTGATAATCGAATAGCTAAAAATGCGGGTAGTTATATAGGAATTGTGACTTTATTTTGACACTTGTCAAATCACAGAGTGATAAATTAGAACAGTGTTAAGTACCGGTTCCAAGCGATAGCAATCTCTCGCGCGTAGGTAATAAATTGAAACAATGAGAGTGGCGAGGAGCGTTATCGACAGGACATACGTCACCGCTGGTGCGTGACGTCTGACTCTAGCAGCGTCCTCGTTGCGCGTAACCCGTTGAAAGTACACCTGTCTACATTGCTACCCCCATACTATTTCTTAATTAATGTTTTGTTTATTAGCCCTCATATATTCACTTAAAATTTGGTGTATGGCTTACAATTTATAGAAACATATAAAGATATATATATATATATATATATATATATATATATAACACGAAAGATACATAATGATAAAATTANTATATATATATAGGGCACAAGCGTCCGACTATAGATAGATTGTTAGTTCGATTACCACTAGAGGAAATTAAATATTTAATATTTTCATTTCGCGTTCTTGTAACGAAACAAAGCGCGGCGTTGAGTTGCGCCACATAAAACGCCATGCCTTCAGAATTTGGCGAAAAGCGAGGAACGGAAGAGTCTTAATGAGAACGGAGTGTCATAATAATAGACTCCCAGATTCTTCTGCGTACCCTGTTATGTACGGACACACACACAGCGTAAAGCAAAAAGAAAATAAAACTTAAAATAAAATAACTCTACTATTTTTATTATTTTATTATTTAATTGAAACATAGAAAAATTTACATAATGATATTATAGGTATAGTAAAATGCAACTGTAAATTTTAACATACACCAGTAACCTTCCCTAGGAACAGTAACAAATGAAATGAGTCAAGTCGGACGTCAGCGACACGTGTACCACTTACTGAGTTACAATTCAACTCGTCATTTTAAGCTGAGGTAGTTCCCACATCCATTTGTGCCCTTTCCCGACATTTTTTATTTATATAATATTAACATGTCTCACCAACTAATAAATATGGAGCATTTTGGTTGTGACGCCTACAGACAAAGCAAAACTATATAGTTGTGCGCCTCCGCTTCCGCTGCATTGCGCGGCGTGGGCGCACATTTCATAAGTATTTCCTACGCTGAACTTCCTTTCATTAATAGACGTAGCTCTGTTCTGCCTCGGAAGTCAGTCGAACACGAGTTTTGCAAAGAATACTTGTAGGAACAGATGGACGTGACGCCGCCATGTAAATTTCACTTTACTAAATTGGTCAATCATTGTTGTATCCGCAGCTGTCCATAAGTAAGTGCGAGCATTTTATCATTCACGATCGTATTTGAATCGAGCGGTGGGACGTTTCCGTCCACACATTATCCGTATTCTAAAAGCAGTGATTGCCGATTTCCGTTGGAGCAACGCGCCGGGCGCATCGCACTGCGGCCCGCGGGGCAGCGAGTAGGGGTAGGCGGGTAGGTGAGGCGACGGGAAGGAGCCGATTCGCACATCTCGTTGTGCCAGTTCTCAGCCCCACGAAAAGCCAATAAGGGTCGCGCCACAAAAAGCAATCATTATAAAGATTGTAAAGACTGCACCGGCGCCGAGACTTCTCAGAACTGGGGCCATTCTTATTTCGCGCTCCCGCCTTATTCACGGATTTTTTGTTCGGCTTTGGTCATTTTTTTAACAGGAGCGGTACTCTTGTGAGAACTTCAAGGAAATGGCTTATTGGGTTTCGTATAGAAGCCTGGCTTATCTGAGCGGGGCGATCTGCTCCGCGATGGAGCCTGGGAATGTACGCAAGAGGTCTCGCAAGTCTCGAAGGACCGTTACGCGATCAGCGTCCGAGTCACATTCCATTGCACGTACATGTCATCGGCTGTCTTATATTTATGACGTAGGCAATCATAGATAACACTTTGTTATTTTCATTTGTATTCTACAGGTTAATGCCGCTTGGTTCCTTCTTCTCTTAGCTTTGGTTTATCTGTTGTCTTTAATAAATAAGTATATTATAATAATTTGGAAATTATTATGTCACATTGTTACGAATAGATAAATTTTATTATAAAATTTGTATAATTATAAATAATATTCTAAAAGCTAAGTATAAAACATACATATAAAAAAAATCTTCTGCTTAAATTACATTATTATTCAAGAATATCGATTATCTATCTGTTATTGCATCTATACTAAAACGAGATACATGTATCTCCATAAAATGTTCACTAAATAAACAAACAATCGACAAAATTAGCACGAAAAATTGATAATTGCCTAAATATTATACTATTTTCTCACAGTGTAGATGCCGCGGCATTTCCCACCGCTTCGCTGGCTTGAGACGCTGGGAAACTGATGTTAGCCTTATTTCCATAATAAATAATACTGATAACAACTTTTATAAAAAACGTGTTTGACGATTTTCACTATTATAGTGACTTAAGAATCAATTTTTGTTTTATTTATTCTCCATGAAACATTTTATTGCAACACAATATACCTATACTCAAAGTAGTTAATTACGAGTCTATTATAGTAGATTGCATTATGTAAATTTTTTAGAAAAAAGTTCATATGTATATTAAAATATTTTTTAAAATATTTTTAAAAATTTTCAGATGCGATCAAGACTAAAAAAGACCACAAGAAAATAAACATAAAAGAGAAAACTAACAAATTCGTAACAAATACATGAGATAGTTTTGGTAAGTATGATATAACTAGCAATATAGTCATTATATTTCTGCGAAACTAATAATAGTTTTTAAATAATTTTGTTTTTATATCAAGTACCTCAATTTTGTTTTGAAATATGTCCTATTATTACATGTAGTGGCAAAACTATATAACATATGGAAAATAAAATCAATTATATTTTTTTTCTGTAAATTAAATTTTGTACCCATTTTTAAATTTTTACCTAAAACAGGATAAAATGAAATATTCCTTAAATTTTGACAATCCATTACTAAAGGGCGATTCCCTATTTTAATTATTTACGTTAGGGTGTAGAGTAGAAAGAAGGTGCTGAGGTCACGGGCCCTTATTGAGGGCAAAGGGAAGTTATAAATCTGTCGGCGCGAACAATGGCACGCCGCACGATAAGGAGCACCTTACGTCCGCGCGACAGTGGCGCCCCTCGCGCTCACGCGCAGCCCGCAGCCTAAACATTTTGTTACTCTGTAAGCCCTACTGCTCCCTCATGTTTTTTTTACTGATTGTTTTTATGTATTTTTTTTGTTTTAGCTTTTGGGCGTATTTAGTTTAGCTAGTAGTTTTATATATTATTAATTGGTAATTCCACTTCTATTTTACTTTATATTAATTTTAAATAACACCTATATAATAACCAGTATTAATCAAATTGGCATATAATTCATTATCAAAGAAAGAGTTTGATAATTTTTTAAAGTTAATTTCCTAATAAATCTTAATTATTCAAATAAAAGAATATTCATAAAATTTAGTTCTACAAATGTTAACGTAACCATAGCAAATGATGCCTGTCGTGATTCATGGCCTACTATCAGCTATGCCTAATTTAACTACTATTGTGCTATAATTCAATTAATACCTATCTAGACGTCAGGTTGGCGCTAAGGCAACCTTGACCTCTTTACCTACTGTGCTCTTTACGCCGCTCTTTACGTCCCCAAGTAGTAACTACACTACTGAAATCGTATAATTATAGAAAAAATGTTGACGCATTATTTTATTTTACGTTTCTAAAACAAGTATATATATCTATATAATCTAATCCTCTAAAATATAATTATTTAGGAAACTTACAACCTTGCCTACTAGAAAGTAACTAGAAATAAACTCCTAATAAAATAATGTCACTTTTTTCGGTGTCGTTCATTACGACATGTTGACTTTACCGATAATCGAAACGATCATGACACAGTAAACTCTATCTTATTCATATGTAATAAGAGGCGACATCGGCGTGCAGAGCCGAGACAGAACTAACAAAATTCGGGGGGCGGCGCGGGTCGCGTTGAATAAAACATGCCGAGTGCGCCGCGCCTTGGCGCCACCGCGACACGCATATATACTAAAACTATACGATATACTAAAACAATACACGGAATCTAGGTCCTGGGCGCGACGCCCCGTGGCCTCTGCCGGCCGCCGAGACGACTGCTGCCCTGGAAACTGAAACCATGTCACTCAGCGCCCGCGCCCCCACCCCTCCGCCTCCACCTCCACCTATACGCAAGGCATATCCGCATTACATATCATAATATAACATTGTTCTTATATTATATATACTATAGTATATAGATAATTCTTAGAATAACATAGCCATATTGAATAAATATGGTATGATGCATGAGTATTCTTTTTTTTGTAAGCGATACTCTTTCTGTTATACGATCTGCCGCTAAAATTCCTTTCCTTTGTAAATAAATTCAAGAACGCAACTCACGATAGTCAAGAATGTGCAACGGTGGCTAATACGATGCATTTTGAATAAATGCAAATGTATAAGTTGTTAGTGGATATTTGGAATGTTTACAGGAATTATAAAATATTATTAAATAAAATCTAAATTAAAATATTAAAATGTTTCTATTACAAAATAATATAAATTTATAATATCCATTTCATTAAAGGTTTCGTAGTAACATCGTAGCGGCTCCGTAGCACCTGTGTCTCATATAAAATTTTGCATTTTTTTTATATTATTATTCTCACAATATGTGAGAATAATAAAAAAAGGGTTTACTAAAGAGTGAAATATTTAATAGTTAGTTAAACTCCTTCCTCCACCTAAAGTTGTTACTGTTTAAAATTGACAATGATGACAACTAGATTCTCGCGCTATACTCTACATTTAGGAACGTATTCCGAGTCCGAGTCACCGACTGAAACATTCTATATTTACAACGAATGCCCAGTCGTATCGCGGTGAACAGTTTAAAAATGTAAAAGCGCGCCTTAATTACAGAGTACGTAGAAGTTATTAACTCCGTAACTCATATTGTCTCGAGACACCGACAACTTTACAGTACTGTACAAATATATCTTAAAATATAACTAATCAATAGATATACGTGAGACTCGTTGAATTTATTTCCTTTTTCAAGTTCCGAGATACATAAAACTTGCTTTGCCCTACATAACGCCACAAGTTAATCTGTCTATAACTTATGTATGAAACACTATATATTTTCTTTACCTTAAAAATATATATTAGTTTTGTAATTCTGGATTTTTAGGGATTTGAATCAATTGTTAAAATAACCATTGTTGAAATAACAGTTTTGTTGCATTCTACAGTGAAGGGCAATTTGACGTCACCGACCGTCGCGCGTCATTGCACTCATTTGTTGTCACAATAGTGTCAGTCTCTTATTTCGATAACCTATAGAAACAGGAAAACATTTGCATTGCTGCATCACGAGTACAACGAGTACAACGAGGGGAACTATGTGTTATTTATTCAGAGATGAGTGCTGAAGCGGGCACATTACATCACAGCTGGACGAGCACATCCGCGCCCTGCGTCCATTATAAATAGCTCGGCGGTCCCTTAAGGCGCGGGCGCAAGTTTCCGGGCTGGAAGTGTGCCGCTTCCGCCGCGCGCGGTCGTTGACGCGCGTGCATTGTCGCCTCGCATTCCTCGCCGCGCGAGCGGAGCGCCGAGCGCCGAGCGCCCCGCCAGAGCGCCCCGCCGGAGCGCCGGAGCGCCGAGCGCCGTCGACGACGATGTTTCTAAATAGAGGGCCGATTACGAGCGTCTGGCTGCGACCGCCGAGCGCCGAGCGCCGGGCACATGACCGCGCAGAGTGCAGCGCCCGCCGCCGCGTCACGGGCTATTTGCGACGCGCCGCCTCCGCTCTCGCCTCGCTCCCGGCCCCACGCCACCAACCATCAGCCACCAGCCACCCGCCACCAGCCACCCGTCACCAGCCACCCGCCACCAGGCACCAACCAGCCGGCAGCCGCTGGATGGTGCTAAGTAAAGAATATCTACATATTGTTAAACTTACTTCTTCGTACATCAACTATTGTTTTTATTATATCAAAAAATAGGACGTATTTATATGTATATGTATGTAAAAATAAATCTAAAATTCTATCTTACAAACGTTCAATGAAGATATTATAAAACCTTTGAACATTAAATTTACAATTAAAGGGGATATAATGTTCATTTCAATTGCTTGGCACTTTATGGTGAGGGATCGCGAGCCGAAGAAGTCAAAGCAGTAAGTTAGAGTAGTGATGAGTCAACGGCAGTGCGCGGCGCGGCGGTGCTGGGTCGCGGCTGAATAAATTCGGAGGGAGGCGCGCTGGAATGCGGGAGGCGGGGGGGACGGGGGGGAGCGCCGTGCGACTGGCGCGCGCGCCGCTGTCCCACGGTCGCGCGGCCCCGCGCCCCGTTCCCCCCACACTTTCTTTCGCACCATAAAGGTCGTTTCAAATATTTTGGAATGCTGCTTGGTGACATTTCACCGTCGAGCAGAGGGGAGCGATAATCAGCTTCCAGTATTCGGATGCGTTAAAGCCTTTGAACTCCAGATGCCCTACAGCTTACAGCATTGCGACCGCTGCCTCCTTCGAGAGTCTTTACTCTCTGGAGCGTGCCACCTAGATCCGCGACCGCACAGATAAATATTATGCATTCGGGAAATCCCCGTATGAATTTCACACAGTTGTTGGCTCCTAACATCTGCTTTGTAAAACCTATGTAACTCGATAATATCGCTGTTACGACATAGTGGCTTTTCGTGGAAACGACGTAAAAAATTTCGTAATTTCTTACATAAAAAATTAACAAGACATTGTAAGTAGATGTAAATGGTACATTAACTTATTCATAGAGTAGGTATATCTCCATTAGATTGTAAATTTAAAAAGCTAGCGGCAAAGCTTATTCGGTCTACTTTCCACGCTCATATGTGAACTAAGTTTCTCCAATTAATAGATTCGTTCCAATAGCAAATAGTGAGTTGGAGAAAGCCACAGCGGGCGGGTCAACGTACGGCGGAATTGGCAGCGATCGATCGCCGTGAACTTTAAATAAATATGTGATGTAGCGTGTGAGTCCTAGCTCCGCTAGCGGCGGTGGACGCCAGCTCTCCGAGTGGAATGCGGCGGCGCGCGGTGGTTGCGCAAGCGGCCGCGGGCAGGCGCAGGGCGCAGGGCGGGGGCCGCGCAGGCTGTGGGGGGCGCCGCAGCCTCCGTTGCATCTCCCGGCCATTCACGCAGCCGGTGTGTGCTCCGCGAAATAACTCACCGTTAGAGCCATGGAATGCCTGCTCTATCTCTATAGACCCACTCGTGCCGGCGGCCGCCCCTCTCGCGCCGCAGCCCTCCTACTACGGGTGGCATTCCTACGACGCCACGCCACTCTCGGTCGTTCACTGATAATGTGAGAACTTTATTTAAAGACACCTTGATTATATCTTATTCAATTACCAAACGGCTAGTTTTCGGTTTATCAAAGTACCTATTTACAATTGATAATGTCTTACAAAATATATATAATAATACAAATAAATAGTACTATTTCGAGCCTTCACTAACATACTTTGTTTGGCCACATTATTAATAAAACTTTCTTAAAATAAATCAAAGTTATAGAAGAGGGATAAATATTATATGTTTTTTTTTTTGATACAGCATGTCCTACAACTAAATGAAGAATTATTTAAAATGAATTATTTGGTAATTCGAGTGAAATAAAACTTAGATGGTGGCCCTATTCTGAATTCTAGAGCACCATCGGATCGTTGGGAGGATAACAGCGGCGGCGCAGGCGCAGACTTGGAGTAGAAATGCGCGAAAGTGCGCGACGCCCGCGCGCGCCGCACTATCAATAGTCAGTGCGTCACTCGCCCTACATATTTGTCGCGATGTCGCATCTATTAACATTTCGTCATTGCACCGCCTTTATATATGTTTTTAAATTTATGTTTTTACCACACATTTTAAAATAATATATTTTTGCCGTTAAATACGTACATCCGTATTTAACGATATCTTATCATGTGAGTATTTAAAATATTTTGTCTGGTTTCTCTGCCAAAGAAGAAAATTATCATTAGCATGTGACGCTACTTAAATATTTTTAGTTTCGTTAATTTTGAATACACATATAATTTGCCTACTGTGTTCACTAAATTGTCATATATAGATGCTAGTAATAAATGGACAGTTATTAAATATGGTATAGGTACCTATGGTTACAAAATAGGACATAAAACTAAAATAATCTTGTATTTCCCACAGCTGTCAGTGAGTAGTGCCGGTTGCGGTACACTGGGAGCAGGCAGGGCACGGGGAACGGGGTGTCACGTGTGTCCTACATAGTCTGACTCCATTCAGTGATGCGGACGTGACGTCACGTCAGCCTCGCATGCACCTGCGACTATCAATGCCATGTGATAAAAGACATATTAAAAATTATATTTTTGCTTCATTCTCACATATTTTCAACTATATTTTATCTACTTGTGTTATTGTACATGTTTATAAATTTCCAAAATAATTGCAGCGATATCACGACTCCCGCGCAACCTCCCCAACAAGGCCGAAGCGCTTATTCGGACCATTTGTGGTTACCAGCGCCAGCACTCACCTAATTAGTTTGCTCGTGGTGTGGGTGAGCCCGCATTGCTTACTCCGCGAGCTGTGCCGCCTTCGTTATTTCTATATTAGTAGATGACACAGCTGTTAATATGACGAAATATTCGATAATTAAAATAACCAATCAGTTATGTACTTTTGTTGGTGTTTTTTTATAGTTTGTATTTTTTTTTATTGCAGATGGGCGGCCACGGGTATGGCAAGAGAGATGCCGCCTGAGTCATCATGATGTCATGTGGCTTGCTGGTAACGAGAGCGTCCCGGCGCGCACTCGTGGTCGCACACACGTCACATCCCATTCCCGCCGCATACTTCACCCAATCGAGCGATGACAAATCCATTCATATTGCCTTCTCTATTGTGCGTAGCCGTATTTAAAGTTAATTCGTGCATACTTTATAATGTTGTAAATATGTCAGCTGTGTGTTCACTGTAGGGCATACATGTTTTTACAATAAAATTAATAGTTAAAAATTAAGGACAAAAAGAAAACTAAGAATCAAAGGTAAAGAAGTAAGTCGATAAGAAGAACGAACAGAAGAACAAAGGAATTACGAGACTGGTTTTCATAATGATTTGACAGATTGATACATATTCTGAGATCATTGTGAAAGCTGATTTTGTTCCTTGATCGTCTTGGAAAACAATTGAAAAGAAATAATATTAGAAGATCGTCGGTGTTCGCTTCAATAGATATTATAAACTAGCTATTAACACATAAAATTCCTAGAAAATGTCATGTTTATAAGATTTTAAGCAATAATATTTCCCAATTGATAAAACTATATGTAAATGTATTATTATTATAGCAAATTTACTAAGAGAATGTTATTCAGTATTATATTTTACTTGATATTTATTTTTATATTGTGGTATTATATGAACTTTTTTTATATATGTATTTCATATTTTCATATAATACCAAAATTTGTTTCTTTCTAAAATTGTGTTTCATCTTTTTTATTGTATTTTGCACATCTGTCTTCTCTTAACACTCTTAGACGAAGATAATTTTTTTTTACTTTATCTCGCTATCCCGCACATAGCAGAGTAGACAGAGGGAACTTAGTGTTAAGATACTCAGTTCCCTTTAAGACACTTCCGCGTCTCACTTTCCGGCGAATTCTCGAGGTAATGTGTGTTAACTGATGGAACCAAAAGTCAAGCCATGCCTCGTTACCAGAGCAAGGAAAGGAAAATGTTTCCTAAATGTTTAATTTCTTCCGAGTGAAAATGAGTTGTTACTTAATCGATGATCTTAATAAACATACATCCATATATTTAGGCCAGTATTTAGGTCGTGGCGCAAGGGTCCAAGTTACACTCGAGGAAATTAAATATTTAATACATATTTTCATTTCTTCGCTCTGGTGTTGAGGCGAAACGAAAGTTTCATCATTGAACCCGCAATTACTCTACAATTCGTCAAGAAGTGGGGAGCGGAGTATTTTAACGCTAGGCTTCCTCTAAGCAGAGGAACTTAGCTATATGTGGGATACAGGGTGAAACAAAGTGAAGCTGAAAAAACATCGATTTTATAAGCCCTTTAAATTATGATAAAACAAACATTTCTGCCAAGTACTTATAATACCTACCTATAATCAAAGGAACTGATAATCAAATAATAGAAAATAGCATACTGAATTTATACAAATAACTAGCTGTATTATAGATTTATAGGACGTCATCGGCAGCAAGAGCGCCCCCCGTGGGACTCCAGCCTAGGATGGCCACTGCGCCACGACTGCATTGAATTATTTTAATTTTATATTTTCTCGAAAAATATGTGTCCGAATTACATGCTTTAAAAGCCGAAGAATATCTTCATGAAATTTCCTTGATAATGAAAGAACTTTCGTTCGTAAGTTTCAATATACATGTGAAATAAAAATCAATGAAATATCACCTTACAATTTTCAATTATTTTTGTCACAAAATGTCTTATTGTCACTTATTTATAAGAGATAGATATATGGTGTCGCGGACTTTATTGGAATCTAATAAAATTTAATATTTTTATGATACTACGTACTGACATATAATTAACTATTGCAGCGCACAGGCTTACAGCAAATCGATGGCGTTACTTATTATTGTTATTTTGTCATTAAACGCTAAGACTAAGACTAAAACTTACACCGCAATGTTATGTAGGCTATAGCACTCCTGAAAAATGCAACTTTCATGCAAAAAGAAAGTAAATCGCACCAGTAAATCCAGAGGTCTAAATGTTTAAAGAAACAAACAAACAAAATGTGCCGCTTTATTATATTAGTATAGATGAAAAAGAATAAGTAGGATGGAGGCCAGTCGTGGCGCAGTGGCACAAAGTGTACTGTACAACTGACTGGTTGTGGGTTCGATCCCCACTCGAGGAGATGAAATATTTACTTAAATTTATATTTCCATTTCGCTCTGGTGTCGAGACAAAGCGCGGCGTTGAGTCCTGCCACTCAACACGCAATGCCTCCAGAATTCGGCAGAACGTGGGGAACGGAGTATCATAACACTAGGTTCCCTCTGCCTACCCTGCAGTGTGCGAGATACAGCATGAAGCTGATTTATTTATTTTATTTTTAAGATGTGAGGTGCAACGGGACCCCTCACATATATACAAGTAACTATGTCTACGATTCTTGTAATGCTTTCGCATATTGGCAACCATTTTGCGTCATCATCAACAGTCTTTAGCCCAGTTACCTACGAATATACTGTGCGCGTTTTATTGTACAACAGAAAACTTTTTTCGCCATCTTTTATGTTGTTGTATATTATTACGAAAATACATGTAAAAAGAGATGTGTTTTAAAAAAATATAGTGGTAATTTATTACCATAACAATTTTTGTTTTATATATCTACCGACACTGTGCATTTATATGTTTTAAATAAAGTTACAATAGCTATTCATTTATACATTTTTTTTCTTTATTTTATTCAATGTTTAGTGTTAGATATGGGGTATAATAAGGGCTTGCAGACGGACACGATGGAGAACTTCGATTCCATAGAAAAACAGAGTTAGAAGAATGAGAGCAAGTCAAGCGGAAAAAGAAATTTTTAAGTCTATACGAGCGGTTAAATAAAAATTCAAAGAAACACGGGTTTGAAAACATCAATTTAACGTTAAAAATGTAAACGAGGACACATTATGCTGATAAATAATACTTACTTATTTTAAGTCTTCGGAGCATTGGGTGATTTATCATCTATTTGGATGGTGTGTGAAGTGTTTCAATCCAATCCACTACTGCTCACAATCGGGTACCCCATATTGCCCATCCCTAGCACAATGGCGTTTTCATGGGGGTTTCGTAATATTAAACTTAAAAAACTATTGAATAGTTATTTTATTACCTTAACGTCTCCGTTATGCCCCCCGCCTTCCTTTACCAGAGTGGGCCTCTATCCTATCTTTTATATTTAATGAAATATTTGAAATATCTGTACTGCCGTGCCCCCAATGAGTTGGGCGCGAAGCAAAGCACTACCGTACCATACTTTTCTGGAACCATTTTGGCGTATTTTCGTGCCATTATTTGAGAACTTCTGGATAGATTTAGAGCTTTTATCGTCTTCTAGTAAACTCTAAGAACACACACGATGTTGTAGGTCATATATAGGGTGGAAGCGTCAGCGCTCCTTTTACGAGAACAGCGTATAGGATAAAATATTTTAAACGTATACCTAAAGAAATTAATCAAGATACCTCAACAGTTTAGACGTAGAATTTTTTTTCATTTCACTATGTTTGTCCACACCTGTATTTCGTGTGACGCAGTTACGCATAGATACCAATAACGTAAACACATACTACTACAAAAATACTAACAACACTTTAAACAACGTTTAACGTTTAAACAACTTTGAACTTTGCCGCCAATACCTACGTCTCGATTTCGGAATGGGACGTATGCAGCGGTTTCCTTTGGTAGGTTTATGTCTGCGTGCGTCTTTTTTGACAAATGGCGTTTTATATTACAACGATAATTTTATTATTTATTTTGTTTCAAAAAAACTTTAATTTTTGGAATTTTTTTTGTAATTGTATTAGGCTTTTATGGAGTAGTCAAACTGTGGTTTCATTTAAAGTGGTGCTGACAAAAACACTCTATGTATTTCCGAAACCAAAGTTTCAGTAGACCTAATTACTGATCCTCAAAATAGAACTAGTACTTCCCATAGACCTAGAGAGCTGAAATTTGGTTCAGAGGTAGGGTTTGATAACCATATAAAGGGAAAACTACAATCATTTGTCGGAACATCGAATATCTGGAGTACCTGGTGTTGAGTGACCCTTATGAGAAACTGTAAGAGTCCAGTCAAGCTGATCTCTGTCTGAATTCGTTGTAACTTCTACCTACTCTGATTTCGGGCACTAAGAGCACTGCTAAACCAAACAAGTAAAAACCTGTTTTTTGTAGAAAGAAGTGAAATCTCAACAAAAACATCCTATAAAAAAACCAGCCAAGTCTCGATTATGCTGTTTGTTTCTTTATAAAAAGTAATGAAATCTGTAGGCCAAGCCAATTCTAAAGTTTTTAATTTTTTTTCAAGTCGTTAAAACATGTTTTTTTTGTCACATTCTATGGAAAATCATCATTAGATTCCATAAATCACCAAATCTAGCAACAGAATCGCCAAGAACTCCGAAGCATAATTAAATATTTTTTTAGTTTAAATATTCATTCGTCAATGTCTTAAACACAGTATTTTAACTATAGTATAAAAGTGTAGGTGCTATTTCAATAATAGGTAAGCCAGGTGGTAGTTGTGCTTTCGTTCCCAGTCTGCAGAAAGTATCTTTTTTTACCACAAAGGCGACGTCAATTCACTCAAAATTAAACATGTTATAAATCGATTCAACTGATCAATTCTCTTATTCAGTTCAGTTCAGTTCCTACTTATGGAGTTCCGAACATGCCCAATTCTTTTGTACTCTTGCCAGATTATTATTATAAGAATAATTGACATTTACATTAAACGTCAAAGTCAGTAATAGAATGTGACAATAGTTAAATGTTGTTTAAAGCTTAGGTTATCTTAAAAATATCTTTTATTTTCCTTATTTATATAATAAACAAGATTTTCACAATGGAAACAGATGAATTCGACGCGTCTTTAGGCGGATCTGAAAATTTACCTCATTCTGCAAACAGCTTAAAATTTGCATCTTCCAGAAGCATTGAAATCGCTGCTATGACTGAAAGTATTTTGCGTCCTAGTAAAACTAAACTCATATTTCAAAATTTGCCTGTTCATATGCGACGACGAGTAATGAGTCACAATTGCAAGCGATTACCGAGACGACTGCGAGAGGGACATTTAGAACAACTTAAAAAGAGTGGTCTTCCACCAAAGCAAAAACGTCCCTCTCGAAAGTTTAGACGACGTCCAATGAATCTATTAGATGAATATAAAAGACGTCAAAGAAAGAATATTTGGTTAGAAACACATATTTGGCATGCTAAAAGATTTCATATGATAGACCGATGGGGACACCGTTTAGCTTATAGACCATGTGACAAGGCATTTAGGGCCTGTTATCGCGCTATTTCAGCACATTGTCTATTGCAAGATATTTCTTATTATGTACCAATTAAGATAAAAGGACCATTTGAAACAATTGTAGAACTGTTAAGTCATATTACATGCAATAGATGTGATGTCAGTATTGGTGCTAAAGCATATCTTAGTGGTAATAGAGAAGGATCTATGAATTTGTACATGCCAAATTCATATCCCTTTGATTTTATAGGTAAAGTTCAATATTTATGGATCGCTTCTGACAAATTAAAAAAAGAATTATGCCTATTTGTACATCCAGCCCAGAGTAAACAGGTAGAAAATATATTAACAGAGTTTATATGCAAATCCTCTAACAACACTATAAGTTCTGAAAATAAGGAAAACTCAAATATTAAGAAAAGGAAAATAATGACAAAATATTCTGAACTAAAATTAACTGTTATGGTTGGAACTTTTAATAGATTCCGATTAACTGGCCCCAGAAGTCATGCAATATTGGTTCGAGCTCTTAATTGTATCAACAGTATAAAAGCAGTACAAAGTGATGATTGGATACTTGAAGTATTAAAATCAAAGCAGGAATTACATTTAGAAGAAAAACACAATTACTGGAAAAATTTAAGATCAATAAATTCCCCTTCACAATTGCCACCAAAATTGGTTTTAGGTCTAATCATAAGAGATCCACGGTTGAGTCGCCCTGTCAAAAGGATCAAACCTCAAAATAACTATGATATAATAATAGATCCTGGGTCATTAATAAGTATACCTTCTTGCAGTCCTGTATCCCCACTATGGAACTCTTCTATATGTGACATAATCAAGAAAAATAAAGTTACTAATGCCCAATTTATACAACATATTACTAAAACACAGTTAGTGCCTGGTGAAATCAATGAAAATGATCCTGCACTCCAAAGTATTCCTATTGTCCTTATTCAAAGACCTGGTTCTCAAAATTCTGAATATAAAAAAGTTGGTATGTAATAGAGGGAAATTACTGTTTTTTTTTCAGCTTCAGGCCCTTTCAGCCCAGGCTTTCTATATGTAGCCTAGATGGATCCATGTCAGAGGAAGCCTAGTATTAAGACACTTCGCCCACCACTTTCTGTCAAATTCTGGATGCATTACATGTTGAGTGGCAGAACTCAATGCAGTGCTTTGCCTCAACACTTATTTACTTGAGTGGGAATCAAACCCACAACCTGTCGCTTTATAGTCACATGGTGCCCCTACAACACAATTAGCCTCATTACTATTGATAACAATAAAAATATAATATTATAAACTATTTTAATGAAAAAACCTGGAAGCTTTATTTTTTTGACTCAAGCTGTTTCTTATGTGTATCGGATTATGATAGTTGGAACCTAGTGTAAAATATTGTTCCTTACTCATCCCATGCTTACTCATCATCTTACTCATACATTAATTCTGGTTTTTATCTTCTTAAAAAAGCTAGGAAAGGTAACTAATTCAGTCCCAAAAGTAGGAATTGAATCCACAACCATAGCACACGTCATTCACTCATTGCTTTACAACTGTGGTAACTTTATTTTTTTTTTAGGGTATGGAAGTGGATGGGATATAATTACACCTTCTGGCTATGGTTCACCCTTATGGTTGACATTAATAATGTTTGGAGCGAGATCTGGTGGACTGCGTGAGGCAGAGAGTCTAGCTTTTGAATCTGGAGAATATTATTTACCACCAGATTGTGAAGCTGGAATACTAGAAGAACATAGAATTGAATTTGAATTAAAAGAAAAATATTTTAAAAAGCCTCCTAGCAAAAGAATAAATTATATGAAACTTGGTGTTATGCACCCATTTACACATGCTTGGTACACATTACTAAAAGATTGGGGTAAAACTGAGCAGAACAGATTATTTGTTTTGCGTGATAAAATTATATTAAATAATTTAGAGGTAATGGTTTAATCAATTTATCTGTAGATCTATGAATAAATATACTTTTTGCTGCAAATTTTAATTTAATGTTAATATTTCATATGTGTTTTAATTGCAACAATTAATAAATCTAAAATTCGGGGTATTAAAAATTCTTAAATAAATAATTTACAAATATAAAATTCTAAACTATATTTTTGTCATTAGGATTCCATTAAAAAACAGAAGAAAATATCATACATAGAAAACGCCGATTACTGTTTAGTACCAGTTTACTTACAAATTATGAAAAAAGGAAATTTATCCAGACATGCTATGATATACATACCACAAACTAAAGACATTACATCTAAAGATAATATTATGGAACCACAGCATGAAGACCAAAATACAAGATTGCGGAAGCAAAAACGAATTCAACATCATAAATTACTAAAACAAATGAGGAAAAAGCGCTTAAAATTAAAAAAAAATACTACTATGGTAAGTTTGGGATTATTTAAAATTCTATGTGAAAAGGATATCCCTTTGAATTATTGATAAAAAAATCAGCTTCACGCTGTATCCCGCGCATTTAAGTAAATATTTCATCTCTTCGAGTGGGGATTGAACCCACAACCAGTCGGTTTTACAGTCACACTTTGTGCCCCTGCGCCAAGACTGGCCTCTATATATTGAATTATTGATAACAAATAATAATAAATTGAATGCATAATATATGTGATACGATGTTTAAATACAACCTTGTTTTGTCGCAATGAACATTTGTATTTGAACTATAAAAGAAAAATTTAATACATATGTATTGTTTGAAGGCTTATGTTTAATAGTGCACTCGTTGACGCGTATATAGCAACGTATATTTATCACTTTATACATATGAAACTGCAAAAATATTTTCAAATGTGTGGTATTGTTTTGTTATACTTTGAGGCCTATTGTGGCGCTGGGGCAAAAAGTGTATGACTGTAAGAGACTTGTTGTGGGTTCAATCCCCACTCGGGGAAATGAAATATTAAATTTATATTTTCATTTCTTGCCCCGGTATCGAGGCAAATCGCTGCATTGAGTTCCGCTACTCAAAACGCAATGCCTCCAAAATTCAGCGGAAAATGGGGAACAGAGTATCTTAGCACTAGGTTCCCTCTACATATCCTGCTGTGAGCGGGATACAGCGTAAAGCTGTTTTTTACACTTCTCTATATAAACTATAACAGTGCCGCCAAATTTCATACTCCTTCGTGCGCATGATTTCTGTAAAAAATTTTTGCTTCACATAAAGTATATAGATTATTATTCCTATGCACTTTAAGTTTTTGTTCTTGCATAGAAATTCAGAAATCCACAAATATGATATAATCACCGTAATCCACTTATCTCTTCAATAATATTAATCAGAAAGTAGTAGTTATTGCAATACATAATTAAAATGTTTGTAAATGGTCACCTTTATTTATTCTTTAATTTCAGATCAAGAATAATCCAAAGAGAAGAAACCAACCAAAACAACTATCTGAATACGTAAAAACTATGCGAGAATTATGGCTTCCTCCTCAAGTTGCATCTGTACGCCATAATAATGCAAGGGAGCTTATGGGATATTTAACACAAGGTGGCTTTAGTTACTCAGAATCTAAAAGTTGTGGAATAGGCTATATAGCATATAATTCACTTGTGAAACTTCTAAATTTAAACTTAAATAAAGTCCTTGTTAGAAACACAACTTCCGGAATATATAGGTTGGCTAAAATACAAATAATAAAGTCTTCATGAAAATATACATAACTTTACTTTTATTTCTAACATACAAATTACACACCTTAGTATAATAGAAAAAAAAAACTAAAGAACTATTTTCAAAGTAAGCTTCTTCATGGTGTTGCAATCAATTTCACATAATACATAAGTAATGTATAAGTGTTTTAGCAGTCATCTCAGTAATAAAAATTTAAACATTATATATAAAACTTATTACTTCTAATGTAAAATATTTGTACTAAGTGCTAAAAAACCAATTAATAAATGTAATAAGACTACTTACTCCACTGTTCTAGTTAGTATGAAATTTAACATATCGCTATGGAATGAAATAATTATGTAAATTAGGAAAAAAAAAAACTTCTATACAAAACAATGTATTTTATTTTCCCACAAAATGTCAAATATTATTTTTGTGACCCCGTTAAGGTACGTACACTGATATAACACTACCACTATACAAAGCTGTGTCGGTAGTAAAATAATGTTTTTAAACATGCCAGTCTTATGCTACTAACCTTAAAATCTAAGCTATGATCATTAACAAAATATAAGCGCAACGTGTTATAATGTTTCGAGGTCACACAGAAGCTTGTGCAGATCGCGTATTTTAGATAGCTACCCCGCAACCTGATCACGACACTAAAGTACAATAGAGCACGACGCTAAATGTCATTTACTACACGAATTTGCTTGTATGACTAAGTGACGTCGAACTCCGCATATCGAATATTATGCATACGACTATACATGCACCAGTTTGACTCATGTGAGCAGTCACAAACCGCATAAGGTATTATATGTGGAAGTGCCACGGTATTAGAAAATTATTAACTGTTCTATATCAAGTTTTGTTCCCTATTAATATTGTTATTAGTTATTTAATTTAATCCCTTTTATGGGTGTTATCGATATAATATTTTTTAACCCGCGACGAAAGCAGATATATGTTATAAGTTTGACGTGACTGTATGTCTGTCTGTGTCATCCGTAGCTCCCAAACGGGTGAACTGATTTTTTTGTTTGAAAGCTGATTCAATCGAGTGTTCTCAGCTATGATTCAACGAAACACGTTCAGCCATTACAATATTAACAGCTAATATTAACAGCCATACAAGATAAACAGCTTTTTTATGATTGTTTGTTTACTTTTTAGAGTTCTTTTTTGTGATTTTTAATTATAAATTATGTATTAAAAATGTGTTTGATTTACACCAACCACATCAACATTATTTTAAGTTAACCACGCTTTAAAACGCTTTCGTTCGCATATTAAACAGATTCACTCTTGCCTCTTTTCTCAGACACCGTAGCACGTTGCGTCTGTTACATGTCAATATGACAATAAAATATAATATGATACTTGTGTAATTTTTAAAGATTGCATTACAATGTTTAAAAAACATATGCCATATTCTCGTAATACGTATTTTGTAGTTAGTTGTCTCGCGTCACTATATTTTAGATCTTTTCCTGGCGATCGCGTCCTCAACAGCTTTCAGTTGTTTTAATAGTTCTTCTCGTCTTGATACTGATTTCTTTGCCGGACCCCCGCCATCTATTGGGGACGTCGCCGATCTTTTCTTACCAACTAATTCTGGGAATAGAAACAAATAAAACCTTATTGCAAATTATATGGATAATTTAATATAAACATTTTTATTTTGTCTATTTGATACTAATAACATTTTGTGTTTAATTTATCGCAAAATAAGTAATGAAAGAATGTACTATAGCTCATGATATAATTTTTTAGTCTCTCTTAGTAATACATATTAATATATTTTTGACTTAATTAATTTTACTAAATTATGTATTACTGATTCGTTATAATGCGTTTTAATATCTTTAACAACTAGAGATAGATGAAATTATAATATTTTTTACATAGAACTTGTAAGTGGATGTTACAAACACACACATAAAGTAGTTCGTGAAAACATAAGTGTTTTTATTTACGAGTAATTTCCATAACAACCGCAAAAATAAAAGGTTTTATAAAGCAAAAAAATAAAATAGTGTCAAGATATCCTACACTATTAAATATATTTGCATTTGTACCATTACCTTTATCACTGGAGCCCTCTTTTTTACTCATAACCGTGGATACAGCCGCTGCTAAGCTGGAATTCGTTTTAACATTAGCCCTATAAAAAAAAGTTAAGATTAATAAAACATAGTGTCAAGATTACTCTTCGTTTTCCGCCTGAATTCGAGCGATTTGTTACGGTAACATTATCTTCATAGTGGGTTTTCTGTATTACGTTGGCGTTGTCACAGTTGGACATTTGAGAGTAAATATTTTGGACTACGGGAAGTGTACACGAGTAAAATTAAAGTAATGCATAATTGATGAGTAATATATAATTGTTATAGCCGACTATTTATTCAAGATTCCTTCCAAGCGTCATACTCTGGAGTAAAAATTGAACCCACACCCATTACAATCATAGGCGGTGTCAGGACAGCCCCATATTACTATTCTTTTTTAGCTTCACGCTGTATCCCGCACAAGTCAGTGTAAGTTGAGGAAACATAGTGTTCGCACTCTCCGTTCTCTGTATGTGTTCAAAGAAATCATATAAAAAAACCTTGGGCGGGCTGCAGCATTAAGTAAGCGCGCGTGGCGAGCCCGACGCGCGCCTGAGCTGCCGGACGACGATGACGACCGGGATTCGCTTTCCGATTCACTTGATGATGATGATGATTCTGTAAATAAATATTTAATTTTACGCTGCTTCACGCTTCCCGTAAGTAACAGGGCAGGTATAGGAAACCTAGTGTTAAGACAACACTGCAATTCTCACTTTTTGCCGAAGGCCTCGACCATTGCGCGTTGAGTGGCGACCCTCAACGCTGCACTTTGCTTTGTTACCAGAGCGAGAAAATGAAAATATTTAATAATTCATTTCCCCTAGTGGAAATCAAACCGACAACCGTCGCGCACACAGTCACACGCTTGTGCCAATGGGACGCGACGGCTTCATTTTCCCATTACCTCTGTCAATCTGGTAAAGACATCCAATTAGACAAAACAATGTTGCAAGATTCACACATACATACTTTTACATATATACAAAGGTGATACTATTAAAACTGTCTTACAAGCCAACTGTTTTGAATTGTGTTAGAAATTATGATATTTCCTTACTTAGTTTAGAAAACCATTATATTCTTAAATATTACCTGAACCTGAAGATGAAGATCTGGAATATTTTTTTCTATTTCGACTGCGACTTGATTTTGTGCGTCCGTACGGTTCCATTTCCTCCTGTAACAGATTAAATATAGATACAACTTCATAATTGAAAATCTATAACACATATTTTTAGTGGACAAAGAATTAATTTCAGCGATATGATTTCGTCATAAATACAACAAAGAAGTAAATTATGTGATTGTTATAATTAGACAAAAATGTACAATTATTCATTTAACATATAAATTTATTTTTGGCGAATGCGGCTAATTTATCTTATGCGCTATCACTGCGCTCCGATGGCGTCTGTAACCTTCTATTGTTATGCCCATAAGATATTTCATATTTTCATTTTCCTTGCTCTGGTAACAAAGTAAAGCACGTGTATGTAAGTGACCTTGTGGCGCAGCGCGGGCGGCGGCGGGTTGGCGGCGAGGCGCGCGGCGGCGGGCGAGGGCGCGCGGCGGCGCGGCGCCGGCGGGTTCATGGCGGTGGCGCGCGCCGTCGCCAGGCGCCGCTCGCGCACGATCACCGACGGCGACAACCTGCGCCCACCGGGATTTGGAGCATTAACATGTTGACATTTTAAAATATACCTTTATATGTACGTCGCGATATACGTTTATTTTTTAAAGATTTTTATCTCTTCGGAGAATTCACTTAATAGACTTAAAAAGTTTACAAGTTAAAATATTTTTATGGCACTACGCTGTATGTATCCTGCATATAGCAGGGGAAAAAAAGCTTTTGTACACATTGTACTCCACTTTCCACCTGAATTCAGAGTATTGTGTTGATTGCAGCAACACAAAACCGCATTTTGTCTTCCCAGAACAGTGGAATGAAAATAATTTGTGCCCTTGAATGGAGATCTATCCTATAACCATCCGCATTATCTTTATTTGTAACTAATTTATACTAAAGATACCTCTTTTCATACTCATTTTACTCCATTAATTTTTATTAATTATATTATTTGTCGTTATTAACTAAGGCATTATTGATATAAACTAACATATGACCATTTTTAAAGAGAACACGTATTAATTTCCAAAAAAAAAATTCAAAGATTATTTTATTTAATATTACAGATATATTTCCAAACTATTACCTTATAGGCTTATATCAGTACTAACATTTAAATTATTCCTATATTTAAGCTTGAAACATTCTGATATAATGTTAATTAGAATAACATATAAAACCATTCCACAAATATTACCAACGACACTTAAATGTTGTTGCCTAACTACCACGACACATGGTATTTCGTGTGGTACAGGCAAACAAAATACAGCTTCGCTAGTAATAGTAAGGTATCGGTTTTTATTACTACAAGCCTTGTAACTACTATTATAATCATTCCAAAAATCTACGAGTATGTGACAATAATAACTTATAATGTCATACACTTTTGTCATAACATTACATTGCTAAGATTAAAAAAAAAATAAACATACATATAAACTCACATTAACAGCAACCTACTGACCAATTACCTAATAGTTTCATATAATAGCATGCGAAAAATATTATTTTGTTCACCTTTGTCGAGATGATGACGACGCTCTCCTTTTACGCCTGGCGCCGGGACTGCCTGAACTACGCGAACTGGAATTTGAAGAGCTGTGGGCTCAAAAAGAAGCCGAGGAGAGAGAGGTGGGTGAAGAACATACACACACGTGCACAGACACGCACACACTCGCACAAACTCACACGCATGCAGCCAACAGTGCGTACACACACGCACACACATTCACGTACGTACGTACGTATATACACATTCATACGAAGCGAATCCCAATGAACGTTCATGCAGTGTTTAACGAAGAGATGAGATTCGTGTGAGAGCCGAAACACCACGACATTAGTTATGAAGCATAACCCAGCCGGGGAGAACGGGGAGGAAGCGGAGGAGGGTGACCAAATTAATAATTTATGATTAAAAAAATATGTATGACAGAACATGTCAGTGGACTTCTGTCTGTTTGTCTATTGTATATGAGTTCTTCGTTAGTTTATTTGGGAATTTAGTTTTATTGAGATGCCGAAAGGAAGATGTATAGATAAATGTGATGTGTAGATAAATTTGAGTGAAATATAAATTGAAATGTCATCTTTTCATTATAATTTAGCAAAGTGCTTGCAAGCTTTCACTGTCACTGGTACTATTAATAGGCCCGTCTTCATTAAAAAACCTTCAAGTAAATCATACAAACTATCTAGCAAAAACTATAATAATAGAAAATTGGCCCAGTACTACATAAATAATCAAATAATACATTACTTTAGGCATGAATGAATACGGGTTGAAATCTAAGTGTATCAAACTAAAAAATAAAACAAGAAAAACTTGCCTTGAAGAACTGTATGAGTCCTCAGAGGACGGAGGCCGACGGCGCCTGGCGGCAGGCTCGGCCCTCATCCAGGGATCCGCCCACTCATCCCCGCGCACCTCCCGGCCCTCCCGCCCGCGCCCCTCCCTGACTTCCCGTCCGTCTCGCCGCTCTACTTCCGCACGTTGCACTATAACTTCTCGCGATGAACGTACTCGTCTCTGAAATTAAACATTATTATATAAGTATTTTTAGCTTAACACTGTATTCCTTCGCATATAGATGAGAGACTAGTGTTAGTACACTTTGTTCCTCGCTTTCCTCCCCAATTTCCGAGACATAGCACACCGAATGGTGGCATTTATTACCAACAGAGAATTTAAGTTATTAGATTTGGTTAGAGGTGACACAGACTCAGCTGTTGTCGATATATACTAATATATTAAAATACTTTTTAGTTTGACAGGCAATTTATTCTTGCCATCTTAATAACAACCGACCGCTAAGCAACGATTTGCAAAGTTTGTTTGTTGTTTTAAGAAAACGTCACCCAAAATGAGCTTGCTTAACGCATACATGACGTGCGCCGACTCAACCTTAGGAGATACATAAAAACAATGTTTTACAAAAATATTGTTCTTTAAATAATGTTTAAAAAAGTCCGCGAATTTGATATTGATCCTTATGAAAATGAATATAATAGTCACTTTTAGCATTTCATCTAGATTGAAAGTATAGTTCACTGTATAACATTCTAATAAATAATTAAGGAGATGTCACTGATTCGTAATGACCTAGCCTACGACCGGCATAGTATGACCGACGCGAACGGGCAGATGACTTTGACGGTTTTGTAAATTTTCATACATTTTCGAACTACTGTTAATTTTTATGTAATTATTTGCTGTTTATAATTAATTTATACTTTTCTTTGGTTCTTCGCTTATTCGAGTAGTAGATTACTTACATTTTCATAAATTTTTTGGTGTGGTGTAAGTTGCGGCCCGGCATCGGCATAATATTATTTAAGTATTAAGGAAAGTATTGTTGGTTATTTCATATCGATTGGATGGCTATCTATACCGTTGTTATACACTTACTAAATTATAGTTTGTTTTTTAGGATTTTATTTGATATTGCTCGCAAAACTTATCATACTTAATGTGACTTTAGTTATTTCATATGGTAAATTGTCACATTCCGCTCGTAACAAATTATGTATATTTTTTATTTTTATTTATTTTAAAACATATTAGCAAAGTTATACAAGAAACAATTTGTACGACAATAACCGCATTAGTGAAACACTGTGTCGCGGCTATTAACGCCCACCTCACAAGCGTTGCTTAATATCAAAAAATAAATTGCTAACTGTTTGAAATATATATATGAAACAAAGCAAAATTACATTAAAATAGAAAAAAAAAATATAATTATAAAGTAACGTAAAATAAAAATATGCGTAGGTGTTTGTGTGTGTATGTGTTTGTGTGTGCGTGAGTGTGTGTGTATGTACGCGCGCAAGGAAAACGTGTAAAAAGATTTTTCCCAGGTAAATCAGTAAAATCGATCACTGAAAGTCCAATAAAAATCAGTTCAGTTATTCTAGACATTAGCTCGGGGAAATAGAAAGACAGACAGAAACAAAAAATATAATATTTTTTTATTGTATTTAAGTATTATCTAAATAACCACATGCACTTGCAAAAACATAGCACAACACATTTAATTTTAATTTTTTTAAATATTTATTTTACTTTGATGATATTAATATGTAGCTGGTTTTGTTTAGTTTTTTTTTATTAATATTTTAATATGATTACGTTTACTTATAATTTTTTTCATTTGAATTTGTAACCATTATATGAATTAAATAAAAAACATTGTTAATTCGCGTGTTCTCTTTCCCCATTCCCACATATATACAGTAAAACATACATGTACATTATATATACATATTGAATCGGCTATTAAGATATTATACATTAAAGATCTGCATACACAAAAAACATCATAAAATAAATAATGATTAAAGGCAACTCAATTGTTCTCACTAGCGAGGAAACGTTTTGTTCTTTATAGTGTTGCTAGTTAAGCTATTTAACATACCTTATTATCACACTAACATTTTTAAGAAATACAAAAGATATAATGAGGGCACGGATTATAAAAATTGTTTAAATATAAAAGCCATACCTTGTGATATTGTGCGTCGTCCGGCACCGGCGCGTGTTCGTCGTAGTAGGGCGGGCGCTCGTAGGGGCGCTCGCGCTCGTAGCCGCGCTCGTAGTAGCGCTCGCGCTCGTCCAGCGGCGGGCGGGGCACGCGACCGCGGTACATCACGCCGTATGATCTGGGTTATTCATTCAACTTCAATTTTCAGATATTCTCTTTTTATTTTTGTATATATAGCAGATAAGCAAATAGGAGGGTAGGTATAGAAAACTTAATGGTAAATGGTCAAAGATTCCGCCCAATTTTATATACATGACGTTTTGAGTGTCAAAGCTTAACGCCACGCTATTCCTTACAAGAAAAGCGAGGAAATGTAAATTTATTCCCAGTAAGGGGATGGAAGCCACAACAGTCACGTTTACAGCCGTTGTAAAGTCGCGCCGTGAAATTTTTATTTATTATTATTCCAAATATTGTTAATTCAAATAGACTTTTGCAATCATATTCAATCATTGAAGAAATATAAAGCTACTATTGGCTCGGAAAACAGTTCTGCTAAAAGGGCCATTCACACTCACAATTTGTATTGCTAATAAGAAAAGACACGATGACATTTATTGTCGAAAACCAGACAAAATGTCAATTCCACTAACAACACATCATATTTCAAAAGAATAAAGAATGATTATATTATTTTCGGGTGCCATGATGTTGAGTTATGCCACTCAATACGCAATATCATTTTCGATCAGAAAATAAGGGATAAAAGGTTTTCACTTCTTATCCTGTTATGGGGGAAAAAATTGTAGCTGCTTTATTTAGTAAGGGAGTACTGAAGTTTAGAACGAACTATTAAAATTATGAAAATTTGCGAGTAAGAATCATTAAAATTGATCAACGCATTTCGTCCTCTAGCACATAGAAACGAACAAACAAATACAGACATAGACCGATAAACTCATTGGGTAATTCCTTTACGTTGCGCAGTCGACTTACAGCGCGGTCGACGCGTCGTGGCCGCCCTGAAGTAAATCTAACTTGCCGCCTGTACAGTGAATAGAGCTCCCACCTATACATTTCCGGGTCGCGATGCGAGGGCGGCACGTCGTGCGGCGGGGAGGCCCCCACGGCGGCGGCGGCGTACGCCAGCTCGGCGTCAGGGTCGTGGACTACCCCGCCCACTGAGAGATGCAATTTTTTCTCTTCAAAATCCATATCTTGCTCTTTTCGCTTGTTCGCTATTCTGAGCATCTGTTAATATAATAAAAAAATGTATATATATGTTTTGTTATAATACCAATTTTATTTTATTTATTTTTTTTATTTTTTGCTTACGGACGACGAGGACGACTATAAACGCGAAAGATTGTGCATATAAGGCATGCTTATTGACAAAACCAAGGGACTGCTGAACAAAAAATCTATTGAATAAGAATGGCTTACATTAAATTTATTTATTTTTACGTAATTATAAAAAAAGGGACTATACCTCTTTAGCGGTCCTCAATCCCCGTTCCCACGCCGACTCAGGGGGAGCGGAGTCGCGGGGCGGCGGGAAGGCGCCCGTCGTCGGCATGCCTCGGACCACGTCGAACATGTTGTAATTGCCCTTGTCTGTTACACCCGGATGCAAGAATCTGAAATATTGCGATAGTACAATAAAGTTGAAGTTACGTGTATATGGTTGCGCACATTTGATTTGGAAATTTTGTTTGTATATTACATTTTGAAATGTGATATAATGAAATCTACGCCTCCTTCTCACGCCTTGTCAAACATTTTCGCATTTCGTCCACTCCCTCCTTCCCCTTTAATGTGTGATGAAAAGTGTTTGTAACCAATGACTTAATTAATATTATGTTAAACTATGTTTTAAGCGATTATAACAAATTAAATTACAGTGAGTTTTAGCAGGAGTATGTAAATAGAAATACAGCAGCAGTCACTTAGAATGGAATCACGTTGATTGATGGCTCGATTCCCACCCCAGGCAAAGATTATATATAAATTGTTATAAAGACAAAGCGCCGCGTTAAGTTTGGTCTCGATAGGTAATGTTTTGAATACAGACAAAAAACTGAGGTACTAAAATAAAATGGAAAAACAAGTTAAAGGAATAAATTACCTGCAACTAACTCCCCAAGTACAGGCACCTCTAGAAAAGAACCTGCAAACAGGTCTTGGTTCACTCTCCTCAGGCCTTCGTTCCGCTTCGTCTGACACCTCTCCCTCCTCCAGAGACGAGCCGCGAGATCGACGGCCGGCTTTAACATCGTCTGTTCAAAAAGGAAATGTTCTTATTTCGCATTCTAGTATTGAGACCACATTGAGGGGCAGGCGCACAAGTGCGTGGATGTAAACGTGATGATTGTGGGGTAGATTTCAACTCAGGGAAATGAATTATTTAATATATATTTTCTAGCTCTGGTAACAAAGCAACTGTATAGGATATATTAATTTAAAAATAAATCAGCTTCACGCTGTATCCCGCACACTGCAGGGTAGGCAGAGGGAACCTAGTGTTAAGACACTCCGTTCCCCACTTTCTGCCGAATTCTGGAGGCATTGCGTGTTGAGTGGCAGAACTCAACGCCGCGCTTAACCTCGACACCATAGCGAAGAAATGGAAATATAAATTTAAGTAAATATTTCATCTCCTCGAGTGGGGATCGAACCCACAACCAGTCGGTTTTACAATCACACCTCGTGCCGCTGCGCCACGACTGGCCTCTCAATCAATTTAAAGATTTTAAATTATTTTATTTATATCCTGGAAATTTTTATTTATTAAGATCCACCAGTAGTAATTACATTAAACATATCATACAGTAATAGTTTCTTAAATCTATATTCTTATAGCTAAATGCTTTACCTTTTAAGATGAATATCTTCTTTTAAGGTGAATTCTGGAGACGAACGTTGCGCTTTGCCTCGACATCAGAGCAAAGAAATGAAAATATAAAATATTTCACTTCGTTAAGTAGGAATTGAACCAAAAATCTGTCAGGTTTACAGTCACATCCTTGTGCTCCGGCGCCACAACTACTCTTTTACATTGTGCTGCTGTTTATTCTTTTGAATTTTCTTATATTTAATTCATGATTATTCATTTATAATGGATGATATGTTAAAAATAAATAATTAAATGCCTTAATTTTTTATTGGGTGTTACACATTATGATATTTATTCTAAAAGTATATTTACTCAAACTACAATTTGAGGCATTTTCAAAATTATGTTTGAATTTGTTTTAGTCTTTCTTTTTATTAAAAATAAAATATATTTTATATTTAATAATTTTATGTATTCATTAATTTTTAAGGTATGAAAAAAGTTCATTAGTTGATTTCCCTTACCATTTTGTGTTTCAATATCACCATTAGATAAATCTTTAGATTTTGTTTCAATACACTCTCCTTCTTCTGCTTCAAAATCCAACTGTTCTTCGCCATCTTCTGTGTTACTTATTTTTTCTTGTGGAGTCTACAAAGAATAGAGTTAACTTCAAAGTTAGTAAAATATAAATTATTTAAAGTTAGTTACATATAATAACAATGAAGGCCAGTCATGTAGTAGCCCAGCATTCAACTGAAATCCACTCATAATAAAAAGTAACAAAACAAAAGTTGCATTGAGTTTCACCACTCCACATACAATGTCTTTCAAATTAGGCAGAGATACAAAGGCTAAAAACACAAAACTAACATCTTTTATAAAAAAATATCTTACTTTTTCTAATATCTTGTTTTCTTCTTTTGCACTTTCTGATTTAGGAGATGACTGAGTGCTTGTTTTGTCATTACCATTTACTATTTCTTTTTTATTATCAGGAGATGGAGGTGATTTCTGTTTATTCTGTGAAAATAAAAAATCATTAGTTAGAAAATTGCTAAAAAAGTGTCTTAACACTAGGTTCCCTTTGTTAAAATGGGTTGAAAAAAGGGTGAAACTGCAAATATAATAACAAATATTACTTTTATTTCCTTTTCTCCTGCATCTGGGCCATCTGAATCAATATCAGACACATCTGACAAGTCCTCATGACTTATATTGTGTTCTTTTTCTGCTTTTTGACTTGTCATAGACTTGCTAGATTTATTGTCCTCTTGATCTGATTCCATTTCACCTAAAACATATTTATGAAAAAAGAAGAATTTAAGGAAAATTTATGTGTTTTCTAGAAAAAGAAATAATAATATTATAATTATAAGATATCATATATATAAAAAATTACCATCAGATATTGCTTCTGTAGCTGGATCCTTTGAACTTGTTCTTTTATTATATGATGAACTTTTGCTTGACTGGCTTGACTCAGATCTACTGCGATTTCTTGGAGATGACACCATTTTTTGCTCAGCTTTTGTATGTCTTCTCCATTTCTCTTTTGGGCTCCATTCATTTTTTTTAACAGGTGACCTATGTGTATAGGAATGTGATGAAGTTCTATCTGGGGACGGACTTAAGGTTGGAGATCTTGGTTCAAGGTTTCTTGAAGGTGATGTAACCTGTGAGGCGGAGTCTGGAGACACAGGTTGGGATCTATTGGTTGGTGAACCTGGCTGAGATTTTATTGAACTGTTTGGACTTTGTGGTGACTTTGGACCATCTCCATCAGCAAGTGCAGTGGAAGAATAATGTTCAGATTGTTCCGGCCACCCCATATTTGAAGTGACATCACTAGGTGACTTAGGCTCATCTGGAGATTTAGGTGCTGATGGAGATGCAGGCATTGAATTTTCAGGAGAATTAATATCTGAGTGAACTCCACTCAAGTTATCTGGGGAGCGTGGTCTCTTATTAATGGGAATGGACCTTTGTGATGATTGAGAATGACTTTCAGGAGAAGGTGATCTTGGTCCATTAGATCGTGGAGAAGCAGGAGAGTGTGGAGGGGATTTTGGATCTTTTTTAGAACTATCTGAAGAAGAACTTCGGCGACTCCGTGAGCTTGAGCTACTACTACTTGAAGATGATCGGGCGTCTCCAGTAGCATCTCGAGAATCTTCAGAGTCCATTCCTGAAAATAGATATAAATTTTCCATGAAGCAAAAATATAACCACTGAAAATGCATCCCAGAAAGCCTTAATTATTGTTTTTGAATTTGACGTCAATAAATAACTAAAAATATGAAAAATATAACACTCATAACATAAGACAATTATCTGTAAACCGAATTACTTGCCACTTCTTGTCTTGTTCACATACAAAAATCACAAAAAAATTGTAATGAATTTCCAATTTAATATAAATTTAAAAATATTAAATATCTATAAACGTATAATTTATCATAATTGTCTATAAACAAATATTTTTAAGTTATAATAACTACGTTTTGATGTATATTGAAGACACATCCAGCCTTACCTTAAAGATGACGACTCGATGTCTGTATGTTTGGCACTGTATAACACTTTTCATTTCGTAAAGACTTTTAACTTTGTAATCACAACACAAACTAAACTTAGGTCTGTCACATATACTTGTGAACTTTAATAAACTTTTGACTTTCTAATAAACGATAAACCGACGAAACTCAGTAAAATCAACACTACTGTGATCAACATGGCTGTTATATAGGAGGAAATATATAAGAACAAAATAAATAATCACTTTTCATAACTTCCGTAGGGTTAACTTACGCCCTTACCTTAACTTAGATGAATAAGACGATAAATTCTTCAAGTATTTAGAAAGGCTTAGTTAAAGTCTTCAATTTGCGCCGCATCAAGCCTTTTCATTGCATCGAAGAATCAAATTCATAGATAATTCATAGACGTCATATATGTTAATGTCTATGTCAAACAACAGATTAAATTATGAAATGTACATACAGATATGTAATAAAAAAGACTATCCGCAATAGAGCTAATAATTAGTTTTAATCAGATGGTTTGACTTTAAGATATACATTTCCACCTTTATACTATATTAATTTTTCTATATAAAATAAACATTTAAAGTGTATACAAAGTAGTAAAAACCAATCAGTTTAAAAAATAAATAATTCATTATTACTATTTTTGTGTAATGCTTCATTTGATTATTTTTTATTTAACTTTATCTTGCTCGTAACTAGCTCCACCTTATTTTTATTTTTCCAATACATGAAATTTAAGCAAAATAAAATTACAATACTTATAAACTATAAAAAACCATTCGTTAAGATTTATTTTAAAATTTTTAAGAATAGTAACATACTGTACGGTAACAATATTTTTAGGTTATTCTGTTCTTGTTCGGCTTGTACAATTTATGGCCGGTAGACATAATGATTTATGTGCTTGGTAGTTGGTACCGATATTCTAGATAGAAATGGATAACAATTTATAATATCAAACTGAGCACCGATCCTTTTGTGATCAGCATTATTTGAAGTATTTTTACAAATAAAATATATTGTATTTTATAGCATGCTATTTTGTCTAAGAAGAGAAAGAAAACAGTTTTCAATATCAGCTTATGTTTGAATGATAAGATAGGAATGTAAAAATAATAATTCTTATATAGCCCCTCTAGATCTAGACGATTGCGATTTTAATTTAAAAAAAGATTGACCGACGTGTATAGGCGTTCTAACGACACAGACAAATAAAAAACCTACCACTGACAAATAAAGTATGTCCCCCAAACGAATAATCTCGCTGATCAATATTTTAATTGTCAAATTATTTGGTCAAATAAATCAGTCTGATTTTTACATATATCGAACTGATCGAAAGCCATATAAAAATATCAATATAAAAATCGAGTGAATCGTTTATATACCGATTCACACAAGTATCTCGGATATGATCGACATCCTACATTGTGATATTTAAAAACCTGTTTGGCGCCAAAATTGCTGTTAAATTTATTTAATTTAAAAAAAATGTTAGACCAAGCTTTAGACGATAATATTTCAGAAAATGATGAAGAAGAAAGCTTTTTTCAAGACGTCGATATCCTGCAAAAGCATGGTATAAATGTAGCAGATATAAAAAAATTGAAAGGTGCAGGAATATGTACTATCAAGGGTATTCAAATGTCTACGAAAAAAAAACTTTGTAACATCAAGGGATTTTCAGAAACGAAAGTCGAAAAAATTAAAGAAGCATGCTTAAAAATAATATCTTTGGGATTTATGACAGCCTTAGAAGTTAGTGATCGACGTAAGCAAGTTTTTAAAATAAGCACCGGAAGTATTGAATTAGAGTAAGCTTATTTTATAAGTCTTTTTATTGAATGTTCGTTATCCATAATACACGACATTAAGTAAAAAAATGTATTAAGTCAAAATTGTATTTTTAGTAAGCTTCTCGCAGGCGGTATAGAATCAATGGCTATTACAGAAGTATTTGGCGAATTTCGTACTGGTAAAACACAATTATCCCATACACTTTGTGTGACTACACAGATACCTAATTCGTCAGGGTATGGCGGTGGCAAAGTGATGTTTCTGGACACTGAACATACATTGTATCCTTTTTGATCTTTCCATTCGTAATATTTATATCTAAAAAAGAAGCCTCACAAGAAAAAAGAAGCCTCACAAGAAACTTTACAAAAAAAATATCTAAAGAAACCAATACTCAAATGTTAGATAAATTAGTTAAATTTCATAAAAATATTAGTTTTATTATAAGAAATAAAATTTTAAAAGGCACGCACTCAGGGCATCCTGTGAGATCGGGGGTACAAAAAGACTATAAACAAAAAACAACGAAATCTTACTATATAATTATACCAACTAGAGGACCCGTTGACGCGAATAATACGCGTTGCCATAGCAAAGTATATGTCACTTTTGTAAATACAAGTATATTATGTATTTTCAAATCTACGGCAGTATGTATTATATTTATTTTATTATTTAAATTTATCTGTAATGTATTATTTAAAAAAAATGAAACATTCTGCACTTCTTCTCTATATAAACTATAATTGTGCCCAATATAATATTCCTCCGTCCGAACAATCTTCTTAAAAAAGGTTACAAACTTTTTGCTTCACGTATTAATATATAGATATTATAAAGCTTGTTTGGTTGAACGCGCCTAACACAGAAACTATCGGTTCGAATTGAAAGATAATTTTCGTGCTGGATAGTCCATTTATAGAGGTGATAACTTATAGGTAAAAAATTAACCCTCCTTATTTTTACTATTACTCACATTTATTTTAACCCATAGCTTCGGCTACCTCGGGCACTTAGATTGTGACATGTCACACAAATTTTAGTAATATGACATATCAATGTAACCACGACGACGAATCCGTTGGTTCTTATTATTTGTTATTAGTTTTTTTAGCGGATGGTCCGTGTCCACCCCAGAATAATCTTGTGCCCACTCCAGAAACTTTACTATCAAAAAATTTGTCCTGAAAATCTTTGTACCTGTACCAAAGCAAAGTTCAGAAAATCTACAGTTGTACAGATACAATTGTTTACTGTTTTATTATTAGTATTATTAGATTAACACGACATTAATAAATGTTATCTAAAATAGATAAATTATCTATACCAGGAGTAAGCAATATTTTTGATCAAAACGCCAATTCAAATTTTAAATTTCGTTGGCGGACCAAGCGGTTAATGTGCATTAAGTACCTAACAGTTGTCCTTAATAATTTACAAAACTATATTTATAATAAAAATTAGAATAAAAAGTTATAAAATAAAAAAATATATAGGTTCCACATACAAATTTTAATGCAAAATAACAAACTAACTAACAAAATAACAAACACGAAAAGTACAAAAAAACTAATTTACTTGAAATTGTTTATGACAAATTTGAAAAAGTCGTCGATTAGTAAGCAATTTGTCATAAAAAAATGTTTCGGTTTATTATATACAATCATAATAAAATGATCATTTATAATAAAATGTTTGTATAACAATATATTAATGAGAGAGAGTCGATAAAATAAATTCAATTTTAGAAATGGTTGGCGGGCCGCGTTAATTTATTTAACCACCCATGGACCGCGTGTCGCTCATTTTGATCTATATTAGTCTAGCTTGGACTATATTTTAATTTATTATTAAAGAAGAAAATTAATAGTTAGATATGTATTAATAATTAACCTCAATTATATAACAGTCGACCGGACAGACTGAGACCAATTGCAGACAGATTCAACTTGGAACAAAATGCAGTTTTAGATAACGTATTATACGCTAGAGCTTACACATCAGAACATCAGGTAGGTAAAGTAGGTAATTAAAAAGGAGCTTCACGCTGTATCCCGCACACAGCAGAGTAGGCAGAGGGAATCTAGTCTTAAGACACTCTGTTCCCCACTTTCCGCCAAGTTCTGAAGGCATTGCGTGGTGAGAGACACCAGAGCAAAGAAATGATAAAATATATAAATGTAAATAAATATTTCATTTCCTCGAGTGGGGATCAAACCCACAACCAATCGATTTTACAGTCACACACAGTTTTTGTGCCTCATAATGACACTGGAAAAAAATATTATTTTTAATATAATCTGTACGCAGTCTTTATAGTGTTAAACCCATGTATGAAAGTGTTTTGCAAAGGACACTCTTCTTATTATATTTTATACTCTAAAATATTATTCTCGTGAACCAGAATTAAGACACGTTACAGAAAAAGAAATCATAAATAATCGCGAATCATGATGATGATTTTTTTAATCATTATAATGAGTAATACGTTTCCCATTAATACTATTATTATACGATATAGACTCGTAGATCAGACTAATGAAAAATATATTTTGTTTATTATAGGCTGAACTCTTAGATTATGTGGCTGCAAAATTTCACGAAGAAGCAGGCGTTTTCAAGTTATTAATTATAGATTCTATTATGGCCTTATTTCGGGTAGATTTTTCTGGTCGCGGCGAGCTGGCTGATAGACAACAAAAGTTAGCACAAGTATTATCAAGATTACAAAAGGTAGCCTATATCTAGCCATTATGATAAGTTCTCTGTATTCTCAAAATAAATATTTTTTTTTCAAAGCATTTACTGAGTAAAAACTCAATATCGTGCCATTTAAAGGTCATAAGAATATATGAAGTTAATTAGAATTTATTATACTAACATTATCATTTATTTTTGGAATGCCTTGATGTGACCGATACCTAAACGATCTTGCAAACGTTATAAAAGACGTAATATATGTGTATTTAAAGACAAATTGTTATTACTAAAAATAAATATTTATTTCGCTTTTCGAGATAATAGAAGCTGCTGACAATATATATAGAATTTACTGGGCTGAATAGATAAACAGTATCCGGGTGTTCCATGGCCATATCTGTTTCACCACTGGCGATAAGATAAAGGTCTTTAGACCTTATAAAAATAAGATGAAGAAATAACCATAATAAAAAAACAAATACTTATTATTCCCAATTATTCTTTATAATTAACTGGGTTTAATACTTTTACATCATCGAAAAAAATTAGCAGGGTGTCCACAGCTAGAAATATATCTATTTTTACTAGTAAGACACTAGTAGGAGATATCCGACTAGAAGTACTACTATGAGCAACATCCTTTGCTCCAGACCTGAATGCTTCAATGGTCTGGATTAAAAGTCAAATAAAAATTATATTCCTCATTATACAATCATTCGGAAAAATTTGCAGGCATTTCAATTTACAGTTTAAAAATACTCAATTTTGCAATCACTTGAATTTTTACTAACAAAATTTCTTGATTTTTCCTCACTTTCCTGGTAACCCCTCAATTTAACTGACATTCCCTGACCACTTTGAGCTTCCCTGACTTTCCAGAATGTGGACATCCTTTTTAGACGCCCAGGGAGAATCTTTAATGTAATTTTTTTTCCATAGATATCCGAAGAATATAATGTTGCTGTTTTTATTACAAACCAAATGACAGCCGATCCAGGAGCTACTTTAAGTTTTCAAGCAGATCCAAAAAAGCCTATCGGTGGAAACATTTTAGCACACGCTTCGACGACGAGAATATATCTTAGGAAAGGGCGTGGCGAAAACCGTATCGCAAAAATATATGATTCACCAGATTTGCCAGAAAGTGAAGCTACCTTCTCCATAACTAATGGCGGTGTGTCTGATGCTAAGGATTAATATTATCAATATAAAAACAAAACCGTATCAATATTATTTTCTTATATAAAAATATTGTAAACCAATTATGATTTTTTTAAATTTTTTACCTAGAGATTTCTTATACTAAGAAATTCATTAAAAAAAAACATATAATAATTTCCACAATAATTATTCGAAATAATTAAGAACAATAATTATATAACGTTCAAAAGCTATTGACCTGATGAAATCATAATTAACGTAGACTTACGAGGGTATTGTAACCTACTCGTATCTTCAGAGTTCGTGTTAAGTGGCAAGTAAAGTACAGACGGGCGTTCTTATGCAAAACTGCTCCAACCGTTAATTTTATTAGCCGTTCACTGCACAAATCGAATAATCCATTACTTACTATTTGAGTCCATTACTTACTACTATAGTGAATGATAAGAGGGATCGGGGGAGACCTCGGTTGACCTTCGAAAACACAGTATCAAAGATACTGGAGGAAGGTCACGTAAAAAGCATGAGGACCCCCCGGAGGGCATGTATGAAGAGGTTGATGACAGTGGACGAGGCGAAAGAAGTATGTAGAGACCGTAGCGTTTGGCGCTCCGTTCGCTCTGGCTACCCCGCTAGGGATAAAGCGTGAAGCTAAGTTAAGTTACTATTTGAGACTCATAACAACGTAGATGTGCAATATACTAGCGAATTAATGGCAAATAGTACATAAAATAACAAAATTAGTGCTAGATATCATTTTTATATAGAAAAATTGTAAAAACATATCCAACATATTTTTAGGGTAGAGTAGACAGATGGACGGACAACAAAGTGATCTTATAAAGGTTTCTTTTTTCCTTAAAAAGCATGGAACTCTAAAAAGCAACGAAACACCTCTGATAAGTTCAGAGGTGTTTCGTTGTGTAAGGGGAATTTTAAAAAACAACTCTTGGGCCATCAGGCCCTGGTACTGTTTATAAAAATACAATACATCTGCTGAAGCACGTCGTAATCAAATTAAGCTGCGCCAATCTGATGCCATCGCGCTCAGTAGAATGTTCATTAATATCTTTAGATACATAATATATCATAATATCATTATTATTAATAAACGTAACCTTTAGATATATAATGTATCTAAAAATATTAATAAAGATTTTAAATATAAAATTTCCACAGATTTGGCTAAGATCTTCCAAACTATAGAACGGATTTTAAATGGACTATTAGACAAGAGCGCACTATATAATCATTGTCGAAACGAACCGGGCCAACAATACTATAATAGTTTTAATATTTTTTGTTTCCTTGGTGTTTTAAGTCAAGGTATAGTGTCAGTTTATGTCACTCACCAGTCACCACACAATGGCTTCTCTAAAGAAATAAGTTGTGTTTTGATAAAAGAAATAAACATATTACAAAAATTTAAATAAAACAATAAAATTGATTTAAATTTTGACAAATAAGTATTGCATAAATGCGTCCAGTTTATCATTCATAAAATCGCCTTTTATTCGTCATAGTGGCGTGAGTCGTGCGAGCCAATTACATTTCGTCTCTACGATTAGATAGTTTATATTCGTCTCAATAACTAACATTCCATTTCTAATGAATTATTAATAACACAGAAATTTATTAAATTAATAGATAATTTTGTTCCTTATTGTTTAGTTCACACAGTGGTATTATATTTGGTTTTTTTGGCTTTGTGAACATTATACATCAATATATAGGCCATATTTACTGATATATTTGAAACTTTTTACTTATTACACAAAATTAATGATGCCCCAAAATCGTCTTTTTAAAAGATTTTAACGCAAAAGTTGTATCGTATTAAATGAGTTTTTCATTTTGGAAACCACATTAAATATGCAGAGTAAAAAAATCTTTTTAAGACGTGCATAATGCTGTATTGTGTACGTTGTAAAATGATGTATAAAGCACATTGTCTTGTAATTCTTGTATGCGTAGTGTTGGATATACACGAGCATTTTAGTTTGGGGATTTCTCCTTTTAACACAAGGAATAGAGAAGACGAAGTCAGAGTCATGATGCAAGGACACAATTGCGTGATGGTAAACACGACTGGTTGTGGGTTCGATTCCCACTCGAGGAAATAAAATATTTTTTTAAATTTATATTATAATTTCTTCGCTTTGGTGTCGTGGCAAAGCGCGGCGTTTAGTTCCGCCACTTAACACGCCATACCTCCAGAATTCGACAGAAAATGAGAAATGGAGTATCTTAATACCAAGTTCTCTCTGCCTACCCTGCTTTGTGTGTAACACAGCGTTTTTAATGTTAACATTAATACAACGAAAAATACAATTAGGAGTAGTTCCATAAGAAAAATGATCTTTATGGCAATTTCTTAAACTATGACATTATAATACAATTTTGTATCATTATTCAAGAAAAGTAATTTTTGATATGATACAAAAAGCAAGATGAAGATTAAACGATTAAGAACTTAAAAATATAATGATGTTATCGCATAATATAACATGTTATGAATCATAACTCGTGGACAGTGGACAGTGGACACACCGGCGCGGCGCACATCGTTCGATTCGATCCCGCGAATACGCGACTGAGCAAGCGGTCACCGTTGCTTTGTAAATCCATTCAGTTTTCAGTGGCCCTGGCCAGTCCAGTGCGGGGTGCGCTGTTGCGGTGTGCGCCGGTTCTCTTGTCAAGTGCGCTGTCAGTTTCGTTTTATTTCATTCGTAAAATTTCTATTGTTTTTATTCTTATTATTATAAAAAAAAACATTTTTACAAATTAAAAACTAATCTTGCATCAAAAATATCTAAATCATGAGTGAGAACAAGGACGATAAAAAGCAAATACGTGTGTGGTGTGATGGATGGTAAATCAATGATTTCAATTTTTTTATGTTGCCTTACTTAACTTGTAAATCATCCACTTTATGCGCAATATTGTGGAAACTATGTTTGATGTAATTAATTTTGTGTATTTACTTTAGATTTTTTGTTTCAAGCTAATAGGATAATCTTAACATTGAAAAATTTCGTCTATTATTAGTACTAGTAATAGTTACTCATAGATTATTATTAAAAAACAACTTAAAATATTGATCTATAATAAGATATATATTATTTATTTTTTATAATATTTCAGCTATGACATGGTTCATTTTGGTCATGCAAATTCATTGAGACAAGCTAAAGCCCTAGGTGATGTATTAATTGTGGGAGTGCATACAGATGAAGAAATTTCTAAACATAAAGGCCCCCCAGTATTTACACAAGAAGAAAGATATAAAATGGTTCGCGCAATCAAATGGGTTGACCAAGTGGTGGAGGGAGCACCCTATGTCACTACATTAGAAACTTTAGACAAATACCAATGTGATTTTTGTGTACATGGAGGTGGGACATTATTGAAAACCTTAATTTATTGTTGAGAAATATAATAATAGATAAAATGAACACAAAATTCTAATTGGAAATGTGTTTTTTTTTAATGAATTCTCATTCTAAATTTCTCATTCAAATCACAGAATCATGGACATCTATGACTTTTGTGTGATTTTCCTTATAATAGTTAGTTTTTATTTTTTTATTTAAAAATTGTTCAAAATTGGTCATTTGGTCATTCAGTTTAGTAATTTGTTACTTATACAAGATTTTGGTACAAGTAGAAACAATAAAAAAAAAATATTTGCCTTGTTATTAATATTTTCATTATTTACATTTCAGATGATATAACAGTAACAGCAGATGGTGTTGATACATATCATTTAGTTAAAAAAGCAGGCCGATATAGGTGTGTTTATGTTTATTTTTTACTTATATGTTGCATATAGCATTCTTATAAGCATCTATATAATAAAGTAATATTCCATAAAAAACAAGCAAATGTTTTCAAATTAAATGACTTAGCTTATTAATATATTCTACTTACACAATTCTGATAGAACGGAAATGTTTAATTGGTTGAATAGTTGTGGGTTCAATTCCCAACCAGAGAAATGAAATATTTAATATTTTTATTTCCTCGCTCTGGTAACGAGGCAAAGTGCGGCGTTGAGTTCTGACACTCAACATGCGTTAATGTGACAGCTTATCTTAACACAAGTTTCAAGTTTCTCCCGCCTAACCTGCTATGTGAGGCATATTGTGTGAAGCTAAAAAATTCATTAACATTATAAAATTGCAGTTTAACTGCTAATATTGTCTGGAATAAAAATATAAAATCTATTTCATGAAATTTTTTTGAATGTGTTTACTAGTTTTATAGACCCTACTTAACATTGAATTTGTCATAAACAACAACAAAATTATTGTTAAGTAAGTATGTATCAACATTCTCTTAAACATATTTTTATTTTTTTCCTATTAGTATTAGAGAAAAGAAATTTTAAAACAAATAATAAATATAGTATTTTAAGTTTTACATTAATTATTTTCATTTGTTCACTTTGTTACTTTGTTACAAGGCAAAGCAAGGTATTTATTTCAACCGTTCAACAACTAATGTATCATAAATTGAGTGAGGAAATTGATGAGATTGGGAGAGTGGAGTGTGTTAGCACTAGGTTCTAATATAGCAAAGTAGGAGGAGAGCTGAGCTGAAAATAATTGTAATTAATAAATTATGTTTTGTAGGGAAGTCATGAGGACAGCAGGAGTTTCTACAACAGACCTAGTTGGACGGATGCTACTTCTGACCAGAGAACATTTTAAGTAATATTTTTTATTGTACTTAATTATCTTTGTGGAAAACTTGTCCTACTATTATTACAAGTGTTAAAATTTGTGAGATTGAATATATGTTCCATTTTCACATAGGGGCACAAGGTTGTGACTATAACACGACGGTTGTGGGTTCGATCCCCATTTCAGGGAATGAATTATTATTTAATAATACTTTTATATCTTCACTCTGGCACCAAGGCACGGCGTTGAGTACCGCCACTCGAAACGCAATGCCTCGAGAAAATTGGTGGAAAGTGCGCAACAGAGTGTCTTAACACTAAGTTCCCTTTGCCTAGCCTGCTGTGTGTGAAATACAGTGTGATTAGAAAAAAGATAAACAAAATATATAATTCAACTATATTATAAATTCAAAGGCAAAATTGATTCGAGTATATTTTTTGCATGTTTATTTGCGTAATTCCATACATATACCGCAATATTTTCTTTATTACCCAATAAAAAGAATATTGCGTTATAAGTATTGATACTTTTGTAAAGATATATTTATTTGAAATTAATTGAATATATTCATGATAATAGATTTTAAATAATCATCAATCATTTCTTTAAATCAGTTCCTGTAACTTTTATCATTATCTAGTAAATTTTATTTTAGCCACTAAAAAAACTACTAAACTAAAATGGCTAAAGCTACTAAATAAAACATGTACAAAACTTAAACTGTACAATCCTAGTTAAGAAATAAAATTAGAGCTAAATAGCGAGCTTAGCATACGTTGATGCGTCAAAAAAAAAAGACTCGATTCTAATACATTAGTAAAAGTAATACTATACGTTAAATAACTTGTTAACAAGGCTTAGCGTGACGTTGAGTTCCACCACTCAACACGTAATGAAAATTCGGTAGAAAGTGGGGAACGGGTTGTCTTAATACCAGGTTCGCTCTACTTACCCTGTTATATGTAGAATCCAGTGTGAAGATAAAAAATACTTGTAAAATAAAAAAAACCCACCGATTGTAACTCCACCTACCTTATCCAGTTGTACGTTCAAACTATCTTAGCATAAGGATCTATTGAAGAAGTATACACACAAAAATGTGTTCAATTATTTTTTTATATACACCTATGTAAGTATACAGGGTGTAACGCCATTGTTAGATCAATGGTTGTCTATGAGTAGAGGACCTCAGTACCTATTCATTTTACCCTCACGTATCTTAGCCGATCTTCAGTGGTTCGGTAGAATTTGGGAATTTGTGAATTTTTGGAAAAATCTGTTGAGTTTGCGCTAGTCATTTCTTTTTCTCAATATAACTAGTATAGTAGTACTAGTAGGCCTTTATTATAATGTAATATTTCAAACTATCGGCTTATAAATCTTGTAAATAAAAATAGTTTCAAAGCTAAATTTTATCAAAAACTAGGTAAAAAATAATGGATTTTCTTTTCCAGAAATAATTTTAAAAACTACTAGTATTAGTATAGAATAATTTCTGAAAGTTTCTATCAATAGACAACCGTTAATCCGTGGTTCGTGTTACATCCTGTATAGTTATAGTTCAGCTTCACGCTGTATATAGTTATAACTTGAAATAAAATTACTAATTTGTCTATTTTCAATTGAATTACTAAACTCCTTTTGGGCTTGTGTAGTTTCTGTAAAATAAATTATGATATTGAAATAATGTGTGCAATTATTTAAGTGCTTTAAGTTAATATTTTTAATATGGTACAGTACATGGCGATATATTTACAGCGAGCGGATACATAAACCAACTGTCCCTTGTTTCCTTCGAGATCCTGGAGTGTCACATTAGTGACTTGGACATACTTTTGCTAAGGCGCTATATTATTAATTTATAGACTATACTTTGATTATTATCTTATTATATATAATTCGAGCACGTTCGATAAGGAAGTCTATTTATAATTTACTAATTTACATATAGTGTTAACGACATCTATCGTATAAAAACACCACTGCCAGTGGCGTTTTTATTCGATTGCGTCGTAAATCTAACGCCCATAACATTAAAAAAATCCTAAAAAGATAAAATATGCAAATAAAATAAAATCATTTTTTCAACGCTAAAACTTTGAACTTTAACATTATTTTATAAAAAAAATATTGCACTTAAGGCATTGTGTAAATTTCAGGAGAGGTGACAAAGAATACTCAGTAGCTCTAGAACATTCGTCAAATCTTGGCACAGATTCAACTGCAAGGTCACCGTATACTGGATGTTCACAGTTCTTGCCGACAACACAAAAAATTATCCAATTTAGCAGTGGGCTTTCCCCTAAACCTTCAGATAAGGTAAGTGTTTCACCATTCTCTAAATAATTTTCAGTTTCCGTAGTGATTTTAGAAAAATCCTCTCTAAGAGCTATCCTACACTTCCAAGGAACACATTTGCTAAGTTTTAGCAATTTTATTTGCAAGTTTATTTTTCGCCATTGTTTTTGAAATAGTTATATATTAATTATTAATTCATTGATGATTAATGAGCTATAAAATTTTTTCCACAATTGAATTATTAATAATAATACTTTGGTATTTTACGATAAAACGTACTGTAACGATACTGGAATAATTTCTATAAAAGGGATGCATGCAAGTGATAAAAAAATATTTACATAAATATATATAATCTAAATAAGTAATAGTAAATTACTAACGCTATTCTAGTTGTTTTATGATAATATAATTATCTGTATCCTTTAATACAACCATACAAAATGATAAACAGTGCATGTGTGTGTATATTTAATCAATAGAATTTTTTATCAATAAATATACGGAAACATATGATTTCGAATATTTCAGAATAAATTATTTATTTTGACTATAAGATTTTTTGATAAAAAAAATGTGTGCGTGAGCTAATGCTCTAGACATAAATGCTATGAACGACCTCGACATATCATTGAAATAAAACAGAACTTCCTTGAACTTTATACCGTAATTACGTAACGTGCATGGAAAATGAACAATTTATATTCAAACTGCAAGCTACTTACGGAAATCCCAAATATTTTTTAAATTAAAAATATAATATGTATAAATACACTATCTTTTTTTAAAATTATTTACAATGCAATCGAGAAATGCCAGCATGTGCCATTTACCCAGTTTTGATCAGTACTTTATCAAATCAATCATTGACTAATCGCGAGTTATTGGCACTGATATGGATATTATAATCTTCTGTAAATTAACATTTTGAATATAAATATATTAGTTATTAATAAAAATGCTTAACCTGGAACTTTATTTACGTGCATTTTACCCTTTGATAGTTTGAACCGGAAGTAGTATCAAAACACTACCTTCTTCAAATTCCAAACATTTCATGTTGAGTTACAAGCCAATATTACGCTTTATCTTACCTGAACAGAAAAATGAATTTAAATATAATTATTTACCTGAGTGACGATCAACTTCTCACCCATCTAAATTACAGTCAAACTCTGCACCATTTTGCCACGAACGGTTATTAAAAATTCGATACTAGTGTATATCTCAATACTAGTGTATATATCGATACTAGTGTATATCTCAAACAAATTCCAATCGCCTTATTTAAAAGGTAGTTAGAAGCCTGAACTAATGTGTTTTTACCCGATTGCCAAGGAAGGTTATGTTTTTGGACCGTATATTGTATGTTTGTAAATATCTTTATTACCTCAGATCTTCTAAGCTGCTCGATGGATTTTGACAATTCATTTATCGTTATTTTCATCTCAAAATCCAAGTGTCTTTAGGTAGATTTTTGAGTAAAAAAAAATGGGATCTTTGGCGCCAAACGTCAAGTCAATATAACAACTCCAACACCAACACAACGGCTACAATAACACAAAATTTGCTTTTTACGACTCTTTCGGGCTTACTCTTATACATATAATATACATGAATCAGCTTCACGCTGTATCCCGCATATAGGAAGGTAGGCAGAGGGTACCTAGTGTTAAGACACTCCGTTCCCTATTTTCATATTATCAATATGTACATTTTATATATATAAACCATTCCCTCGAATCACTCCGTCTACTAGTGAAAGCCGCATTAAAATTCATTGCGTGAGATACTAAAAAAAACTCTTTAAATTTCCAAGTCCATTCCAAGTAACTATTTAATTCGTTTCAGGTAGTCTATGTAGCAGGTGCGTTTGATCTCTTCCATGTTGGTCACTTGGATTTCCTCGAAGCGGCACACTCGCAAGGGGACTTTTTAATAGTGGGTCTTCACACGGATCTCGAAGTGAACCGCTATAAAGGTTCCAACTACCCCATCATGAATCTCCACGAGCGTGTACTCTCGGTACTTGCTTGCAAGGTTCGTTTAGAATTAAAATTATCTTAAGTTCTTTTTTAATATTCAAGCTCCATCACGTAAATAGCGAGATAGCTAGAGGGAGCTAGTGTGAAGTCAGTCAGTTCCTTACTTTCTGCTTAAGTTTCGAAACATTGCGTGGTGAGAGACAGAACTCAACACCGTGTTGTGTCTCGTTACTAGAGCATAGAAACGAAGATAATTCATTCATCGCGAGGTGAAATTGAATAAACAACTGACGCGTTTATAATCAGATCCTGCGCCACGAAAAAAAATCAAAAGGATATAAGGGATAAATTTATTGTTTTGTTTACAGTATGTACACGAAGTTGTAATAGGGGCGCCGTACAGCGTGACGGCGGAGCTGATGGACCACTTCCGAGTGGAGGTGGTCTGTCACGGCGCGACGCCCATCGCGCTGGACTCGGACGGCTCAGACCCATATCAAGTGCCGAAACAAAGAGGATGTTTTAAGGTGATACTTATTATGGGCGTTGACAAACTTAAGTTTGCGGATGGATGCACTCATGTTGTATAACATGAACAACCGAATTAAGTTTGTAGTGTTTTTAGAGTGCTGTACCTTTTAAGGAAAAACGAACGCTTATAAGATCACTTTGCCCGTCTGTCTGTCTGTCTGTCTGTCATGAGCGTATTTTGACACTATAAAGGGAATCTTTATTTGTATTTTAAATTTTTATCTTGTGCCAAATTTCATAATTGTAGGTCTACGTACCTTATAAGTTTTGATTTTGCGGCAAACTTTATATAAAATACAGTAAAAACGATACACAAACGTTTGATTATCTTTTACTTAAAATCTATTCCAGATGTAGCCCTGGGCCAGTCGTGGCACAGTGGCACATAATGTGACTGTAAAATCGACTGGTTTTGGGGTCGATTCCCACTCGAGGAGATGAAATATTTATATAAATCTATATTTCCATTTCTTCAAAGCGCGGCGTTGAGTTCCGTCACTCATCAAGTGGAGAACGCAGTGTCTTAACACTAGGTTGCCTCTGCATACCCTGTTGTGTGCGGGATACAACGTGAAGCTAATTTAAAATCTTAATTTTCTCTCTTTTCGCGCTCTTAATTTTCTGTAGACATGGATATATTCATCTCAGCTTGATTGATACGTTCACGTGATTTTAAGACAAATGGTAATGACAGACGGACAGAAATACAGATAGAATTACAATGACAATGTGATGATTTTTTCTTTTGATGTACGAAATGATAAAAAAAGGCTTTCTTTTGTTTAGCCTGCTATATATTACCTAAAACGTGAAGCTATTTTATATATTTATCCTTATAATAAATATAAAATGCATAAATATTAGTATTTGCGGATTATTTTATGGTCCCTATAGGGTAGAACGAGTGTTGGATTCTTTATTCGACCTTTTACCGTACATATTTGTCTTGAGCAATGTTCATCTAGTTTTCATCAGCTAAGTAATTTTATAGCATAGTTGTCGTAACGTGAAATATAGAAGATTATTAATAGTCTGTAGATAAGATACATTTAAGAAGAGATCGTCGTGGTTCAGGGGCACAAGGGTGTGACTGTTACGCGATGAATGCGGGTCACCACTCGAGGGAATTAATTATTCTTTATTAATATTTTCATTTCTTCGCTCTGGCATCAAGGCTAGTCTGGCGTTTAGTCCGATCTCTCAGCATGCAATGCCTCGAAAAAGTTGGCGGAAACTGGGGAACGGAGTGCCTACACTAGGTTCCCTCTGCCTACCCTGCTATGTACGTGATACAGCATGAAGCTGATTTTTTAAATATATATTTATGTTATTATATGAGCCGTGCCGTTGAGTTCCGCACACACTCACAACGCACTGCCTCAAGAATGCAGTGGAAAGTAAGAGACGGAAATCTCTTAATGGGAGTCGGAGTCATAACACTAGATTTCTTAATTCCCTCTGCCTGCGCTGCAAAGTGCGGGAATCAACGTGAAGCCACTTATAAGAAAAATAAAGCCTAAATGTAATTTTTATATATTACAGATTTTGGACTCTGGCAACACAATGACAACAGAAGATATCGTACAGCGGATAATTCGTCACAGACTTGAATTCGAAGAACGTAATTCACGAAAAGAACAGAAAGAAATTGCTACTATGAAAAAGATACAAAAAAATCATATAAAACAAAACGGTAATTGTGAAGGAGTGAAAGCACTTAAGTGTTAAAACAACATTTCGAAAATACTTCTAGAATTGAATCTTATAAAAAGCAAATAAAGCAATCTCCATTGGAATCATAATAATTCTTGTAATTGTCGAATAAATAATATTGGTCTATAATGTAACCGAGATATAATAAAACTAAATAACTACTTAATTATGCATAAACATAAGAATGTTGTTGTATACTTTGAAAAAAAAAGTAAATATTGTTGTATTTGGTTTTATTTGATTCAATTAATAAAAACCATGTCATTAGTACAAGGTGTATGGACATAATTAAACTTATCTAAACTCTTTATCACAACTAAGTGATTATTAGCAAACACGAAATATATAAATACTCAAGTTATTATGTATAACATTCTTTTATTATATAAAAGTATAAATGTCGACAAAAATGTGGTTATTATAATAATAATTAATTTGTTTTTTGCCAGAACATGTTTTCATTCCGTAATAATTATTTATGATACAATCCAAAGAATGTATTTATAGTCTTATTATCCGTTAGAATTAAATGGGATTAAGAAAGTATTATTGTTTAAATAATGTTTTCGTCAGAATAAATAATATATTAAAAAGTTATTATTGTGTTATGTACAAATCAAGCATATTTTATTTATTAAAAAAAATATTGTATTCGCAAAACAGTAATAATGTAACCGTTATAATATTAAAAAAAAAACATTCAGATCTAGTTCTTTTTTTATTTTCCTACATATATTTGTAACTATTGTGTTTTAAAAATACAACAATATTATTGGATGTTATATAAGATAACCTCGCATATATAAAGTTTCGTAAAGGATACTTCACGTTAAATTGATCGTACCATCATATTTTTCGTCATCGAGCGGGTAGACAGAGACAAAAACTACTAACTGGTTACTAGTAAAAGACTCCCGTTTTAAAAACCGGGCGGAAAAACCTAAAGGCCAGGGAAATGAAGATAAATGTAATGTATACATTTAACTAAAAGTCGATCACACCGATAACCAATAACCAGTGTTACTTTGGGCGGTCTTATGCGCGATAGCAACTTTAATTTTTTTACAAAATTTTGATATTCTTATATCGTTAAAATAAAAAGTAGAAAATATCTCCTAAAGATTGCAAAAAAGGCATATTTCTAATATAAGCGAAAGTGGACCTTACCTACTAGATAAACTGAAAATAGAAAAGTATGTTGAAAAGTAGTATTAAAAAAATATACAGTATTAAAAAAAATAAAAGCGCTTGTCATCATAAGATCAATCGGTCAATAAAGTAAGTTTATAAAATAAATAAACACAATTATTAAATTTTCGTCTAAATAAATATATATTAAAAACTTACATTTTATTTAAGTTACTTCAGTAGTATCTAGTAGGTATAATTAGACTGAAACAGGATAAGAAAAGCTTAAATTCTACAGGTGGCTATCAATCTGATAAATAGAAATAGATGATAGAGGTCATTTATTATTTATCCAGGTAAACTTAACGATTTTTTGAAATATTCGCTATTTAAAGATAATATAAGCTATAGAAGATATAGAAGAGAGAGATTGAGAGTTTATAAAAAAAGGTAATTTTCCATATTTTCTTAATTAATAAAAAAAATATGCAATAACTGTCATGTAAGGAAACATGATGTAATTAATACCTTATAATAGATCGATATTTGTAAGCATTTATTTAATTAGATAATTTAGTTGTTTTAAAATGATAATTTAAATGAGTATTAGTATTTAGAAAACAGATTTAGCAAAGACTTAATATCATGGATTCATTATTTGATTTGAAAAATAAGGATGATTTCATGTTTAAATAGTTTTTTGTATGTACTTAATATGATTAAAAACATCTTTTAACAGGTGAACAACTAGAGTAAACATTAATTTTACTGTTCACTAGTTTTACTGTGTAACTAGAGTAAACGTTAATAATGACCTTATATTATTAATTATATAATATTTTACTATTATAAAATATTTTACAATATTTTACTTTAAAACATAAGGCAAACCGCGCATTTCATCGTCTATTCTCAGTCAAACGGAGTCTTTGCTTGCGGCAGTTTTTTCCAGGCAACCGTGTATTTTAGTGATGAGAAAAGAATAAGCTTTAATTTGATATATCATTCATTAAAAAACACATGAGTGCAAATATTAACATTAAGTGACCTGTTTAAACCAGGCAACCCTGGGCTTGCGGCAGACTGAAAGCTGGCAACCATTGTTTTTCCAATTCCTTATGCGATTTTCTTTCAAATGATGTGCGAGTCACATAAAAAACATATGAGTGCAATTGTTGGCAACACGATTCTTATTCATTCTACCCTACAACTTATTTGTTAGCGATCGTATAAAAGACCGCACGGACATTGTACGGGCAGTCTTGGCTCTGGTGTGGCTCGGAGCACTACTCGTGCTCTGCCACTGACTAACCTCGACTATTCGGATAATTGATTATTTAGTTAATCGATTATTATCGTAATTATGAATGTGGTTAACACCTATTTGTAATTGCATTGGGCTGGAGCAGTGAAGGCGAGTGTTTGTTACAGTAAAGGGTACCCTGAAGCCTACACCTGTGGTCGCAAGTCCCAGGCACTGCTCCGAGCTTCTGAGTGTTTGTACATGTGTCATGTGTTCACATATGATTAGAACCAAAGGCCAGGACATGGCCGAGGTTCTACTCGTTTATTATTTACGCCCGCCTTCGACACAATTTTCTCCAAAAACGAGTTACGAAAAACATTAATTAAAGGTGATTGCGGCAGGATTCTTTTAGGCAACCCTAGTGTAATCTATTTTACTATCATGTATCATTCTTAATATAAGTGTCATTAGAATAACTGATCCCTACAGATCTTACGCCAAAAGGTTTAGACCACCTGGCTCCTCACACATATGCCCATGCATTTACAGTCCCCGTAACTGCCTTGTTATGTTGAACGCCTTGGTTCATTCAAACAAACGCATTGACATTTTGTACACAATGGTATTAATAGATTACTCAGACTTGACGCCACAAGTGATGCCATAATACTTTAACCCATTTTGAAGTTATTTTTATTAATATGTATGTTAATATTATTATTAGATATTTTTTTATTATGTATCTAAATATAATCTGCGATTTCTCATTATTTTATTGAGGCAACCTTAACTTACATAGTTATATATTTTAAAATTTTACACTGGCAATCAGTGACAATTTCAAAATGGCAGAAAAGCGTAAAGAGAATATCTATCTATTCTTTCTTTATGCCACAATAAAATAAATTGTGACGTGGTGTAACGGAATCCATATAAAATTTCGAACATACATAATATATATTTGAATGTTATTATTGCAATAAGGAAAATTTTATGAATAATCTTTAGACAGGTAAGTTTATTTTTTTTATAAGCCGCCCACTTACAATCTGCTTACTTTTATATAAATTTATTTGGATTGACTGTTTATTTTGAAGTAAAACGTGATTATTTAAATTGATAGCTCATGAGTTAATTGAAATATATAGGTTAGACATAATTGAACTTCAGAATTGTGTTAAAAACGATTTTATCAGCTACGTATTAACAGCAAGTTATAATTATCGAGTTGACTAAGTAGGTATAATGCAGATAGTAGGTATATGTATAATTCTTTAATGACAACTTTTCTTACCCAATGATAAACCGGTTAAATTAGTCGTTGAAATTTATAAATACTATACAGATGATACAAATAATTGCTCTTACTACTTCAAAGAGGTAATATTAAACTATTACAGAGACAATAAATCATCTATAAAAAAAAACAATATTTGGATGACATATATTTATCATGTATATTTTTATCATGTATATTTTTATATTATAATCCTTACGACATAATTGCAGTATTTTGTATGTATATATACAAAATACTGCAAATCCAATAGGAGTTACTAAAAATATATTAAGTGTGACTAAATAATTAATACATAATATATAACACTACATATGATATAATTATTCTTCTGAAGTCTGAAAATGTTTATAGACTTAAACCCTGCTGTGTGCGGAATACAGTGCGAAGCTAATAAAAAAAAATCATTTTTATTCTTTTTGAGAATGTAGAGCAACTAATACACTAAATACTTAATATTTTTTTATAGCCTTTTTGCTACAGATATGCATATAACAGACCTACTTTTCATAGTCTAAGACAAGGTAGATTTGCCTGAAAATTTGCACACATATGGCTGTACTATATTATATTCTATGCAGATCATGAAAAGGTATAGATTTGTATGCAGTAAAGTAAGGGCCGTGGGAATAGAACAGTTTATTATTTGCTAACTATCATCAATTGATCTTTAAAACAAATTTGAAAGGCAGCATTTCAACCATGGTTATAAAGATGAGAATGAATGTTAATTTGAATACACTTTTGTCAAAAGTCCCAGGCAGTGTTCTAAGCTCCTCACCTTGCAACATTATGGGCTACCAAATGTTCTTTTCAGTTTCTTCTTTTCTCTTTATATCATACCTTGATATCCTTTTGAGAATAAGGAGGAAATATTATTTGTAGTAATACAAATATTTTGTGATTATATTATTTATTTGTGGAGCAGGACCTCAAAGTGTTACTGTAAAATTGACTGTTTGTCGGTTTGATCCCCACTCGTTAAAAACACATATATTGTCTATATGTTTTGAATTATTCCCAAAGAGATTTAACATAATTGCAATAAGTGATATCTTTCACCCAATAACAATCCTTAACATTAGTTTCCTTCCAATAAAGGCCTTTTCCTATATGCAGCAGCCCCTGATTAACACTATTCATTGCTTTTATAGTCTTTTTCACCTATATCTACCCTATCTCAGTTTGCTAACAGTAGTTTATTTTGATAGTATTAAAATGCATCTCAAGTTTGAGAACACAAGTCACTTTAATACTTATTTAGAAAAAAATAAGTGTGGAATAACACTTTAAAAATGTTTAAAAACAAGTCACCTTGTCTTTTACATATCAAGAATTTAAAAATTATTATTAAAAATTGAGAAAATAATTTATTGTATTTATGATACTATGGTATATATAAAAGGGGATAAATAGAAACATTTTATATTTTAAGTCAGATTTTTTAATACTCCTGGCCTTAAATATGAAAACAATCTTTATTTTTAATTATTGTATTTCTTCTTTCCCGTCCAATTTTTACAAAATTGCACATATAAAATATAATTATAAAATTCATTTCATGGATAAACATAAATTCATATCATAATTATATTAACTAATAAGTTCTATAGACATTGTTCTTTAATATTATTTACAGTAATATCAGCATATTACTACCATAAACACATAGATCTTTTTTTTTACTTAATTCAAAATTCTTTCCCACATGCCTATGTTGATGAATATCTGTTTTAAATTAGGAATTCAAATATGAAAGAAATAATTTTTATTTGTATGTTTGCTTAAGAACAAAAATTGTGTTGATTATTGTATATTCAAAAAGTATTATCAAGTAGTTATTTTTCAATTTAATTGTTACTTTACACATAATATATGTAAAGTGCAATTCTTTTACTTGTTTACTTATAAAGATTTTATTCCAAAATTCTTGCCCACAGTGATATCCTGATGAATACCTGTTTTAAATTATTAATTCAAATAAGAAAAAATAAATAAATAAAAAAAAATACATTTAATTTTTATGCTTCTTGCGCAACAAAATTTATATTCAAAATGTTTTGATTGATTTATATTCAAAACGTTTTATCAAGTAGTTTTTTCAATTAAATTCTTACTATATACATATCTATTATCAGCTCCAGCCTCTTTCACCAGAATCATGTTGATCTTACTATTAATATTATTTTCGCTTGAGGCAGAAAACTCAAACTCTAATTCAATAAAAAAATAGTAGCAGTTTTATTGAACAAAAAATTGTATATTGATATAACTTTTTTATTTATAAACCAATCGAAATAAAACAAACATTAAATGTTAAAGGAAGTTTGCTAAACTATCAGTACCGTACCGTCACCGTACCGCCGTAGAAATACAACAATTTAAACTGCGTTTAAATTCGTTGAGCATCGTCTGAGATTAACATGCACAAACGCACAGACAAACGGAGAATTTCTTTTTAAATATTTTTTTGAGTGTTTTTACATTGATGAATTAGGTATTCATAATAGATTTTCTCATATATCTTTCATGTACGGACAGCGATCAGTTACAATTTTGTTAATTGTAGCTATGTAACTACACTGTATTCAACCACAAACAAATCCAAACAAAATGGAAAAGTATGATTGACATATTTCTGGTGCATCAAAAAAAACTGTGCTCACATAATTAGTTTAGTTAGGGGTGCTGACTTAGGAACAGACCATTACCTACTTTTTGCTAGAATAAGAGGTCTGTATGCAGGTTGGCACATAGAGATAATAAAATTGGAGTCACATTTGTGCATAAGATGGAAGCTTTAAGATCCACCGATCAGCTACAGGCATAGCTGTACGTTTGATCGTACAGCTATGTTGTGCAGTGCTGGTACCAACTCCGTTATTCGACATCGAAATGCAGTATGACAGGAGAAGAAGAATAACATTTTAATTTGAACAGCCTAGCGCGTTGAGCGCAACAAAGTCTTGCAACTTAATAATATTAAGCGGATCGGTCTGTACATGAAAGATATATGTTATAGTACCAAAAACAATGATTTTAAAAATCAAATTATGTAGTTCAACTCAAATTATGTGTTCGAAGCCGCGAGTGGATCGTTAATATTTATTATAATTATATAATAAGATATATGATTTTTAAAAATTGTGACTAAAGCATCATCGTTAACTCCGTAATATGGATTATGTAAAAGTTCGGAGCAACCAAAACGATCGGTTGTTCAGGGTAGTACCGAAAAGCCTGTGATGCGCGGGCGCCGTTCATCGCATACACTGCAGTTGAAACTGTGACTCACAGTCGCCGAAAATAACTTGCAAATGGGCGCCGCCTACCGACCAGGGCGGGCGGGCCGGTCGGGCTCAGTGGCTGCCGAGCCGCTGGGGGAACGGTCGGCGTGACACGTGCGAGTCCCGTTCGGACACGGGTGGTGGCGGCGCCGGCGCGTGATGCGCCGCCATGCCGGTACGACATCGCGAACTCGGCGACGAGCTCGCACCGCCGGAGCCCAAGCGCTGCAGGCATTGCGACGGTACGGTACTGATTGCGTTTGCTAACAAAAAAAATGTTCACGTCAATTAACATAATCCAATAATTCTGACTTCGTTTGCTGTAACAATCAAACAACTATCTGGCATTATATAAATATTAACATTCTTAGCCTTCGATGAATACTGTGAATCCTAATTGTGTCCACAAGGCACTAACCACGTGTCTTGTTGTTTACGTCTAGTATCTTCAAAATTGATGATAGTGTCTTTTTTAATTTAGTGAAAATAAAAAATATCTGCTGTTGTGATTGGTACAACACTTTAAGTAATACTTATTGTAAAAAAGACAAATACTATAACCAATACTTATAGAATAAACAGTATAATATTCAAAGTTGCTAAAAATGTTTCCATCACAGTTATTTTACCGCTGTTTTTTTTTCATGAAATAATATAAATATTTTTTTTAGGTATGATTATACTCCAAAAGCATTCTTAGTACACATTCAATGGATAAGAATTGTAGTTGTACCACAAACATCACTATCATGTTCACCATGACACGTGCTTATGCTTATCTTTTAATTCTTTAGATTATATTTTTAAAATACACATTATGAAATGCTACAGTTCGAAAATTACGATTATTAATTAGTAATATTAATTATTAGCAGTCCAATCGTGGATTCTCCCGTATACTAAACTTACTATAATACTTTTGTTACGCATTTCCGAACAGATTGGTATATCCAATCAAGAACAACTTGTTTTAATAATTCTGAGAAAATACAAGCACTACATAGCTTCTTGAGAGGATTTCATCGGCGACAAGGGCGCCCCCTACGCGAGTCGAACCTAGCCTTGCGACATTAAACGGAGCGTTGAATGTTATATTTTAATTTTACATTTTCTCGAAAAGTATACGTCCAAATTATATGCTATAAAAGCCAAAGCTTATCTTCATAAAATTTTCTTGATAATGGTATGACTTTCGCTCGTAAATTTCAATATCCATGTCAAATAAAAATCGGTAAAATATCAGGTATATATTTATAAGTCATAGATTTACGGTGTCCAGGACTTTTTTTAGAACTATTAAATAGAATATTTCTGTTATACCATGTTCTGACATATATTTAAATATTTTATTAGCGTACGCGCTTAAAGCAATTCGATGGCATTCATTATTATTGTCATTTCGTATTTTAAGGCTTACTAAGTCTTAGTTATTTATTATATACCGTAACTGTAACTTTATATAGCCCATAGCATTCCTGAAGAATGTAGCTTTCTTACATAACAAAAAAAAGGAAATCGGACCAGCATTTAAACTTTAAACAAAAAAACTACAATTAAAAAAATACAATTATCGAACAAAATCAAGATTGAAGATCGACTGCTACAGTAAACAAAATAAATTGAAAACAATTTCGGGTTATTGTTCATAATTTGAATTTGTAAATTTGATGTGTTTATGTTTCTTTACGTTAAAAAAATCAAGGAAAATACGGAGTTTATTCATAAATAAGCGACCCACTGCTTTAACTGCACAATTATTTATTTACTAATCTGAATTACTTTTGTCTTCTAATACCTTTAACATTTTAAAGATAATATTTATGACCCGATTGAATAAAATACTAAATATTAAGGGAAGCTCAGCAAAATACAATGGTGAAAACTGCATTTATAACAGGTAAACCGTTTTTGAGATAAGCGTGCACAAAGGCACATTTAAAAACCGGCTAAAATTCTAAACATCATAGTATTAGTTGTTCTCAGATATCATCGATATAGAGATAGCGATCTGTTATATTTTTATTATATGTATAGATGAGACGATAACCATGTCATAATGAATAACGACAAAATAATAACGTGAAGTTTTAAGGCTATAATTAGCTGTAATGTTATTTTACTTCTTAACAATTTATAATTTAATCTGTTTTTTATAATATTGTAATATTACTTGATAAACTGAACCATTTTGAGATACGTTTAGGATTTGAAAAATACAGATTTCATGTAAAAAAAACCGAACAAAAGCGAGTTGGGCTCGCTCGCCCACCGAGGGTACCGTACAAAAATTGGAAGTCTCAAGCTTTTTCTGAAATTAAAGCTTAGCTTAGCTAGAGCCCTTTCATCTGATACCTCACTTGAACTAGAGGCTTTAATATCAAGTTTTGCCCCCCATTTAAGGCTATTATTTCTTAGGATTTAACCACAAAGTTTCAGATTTTTCCTGTAGTAGTACTACCTGTAGATGCTAGCTGCCAAATTTCATAATTTTAGGTCAACCGGAAGTGCCTTATTAATTTTGATTTCCTTTATAGTGTCGAAATACGCGTTTTTTGCAATATAAACGGCCATATCTTTTTTTAAGTAAATGTAGAAATATGATTCTTTCAGGAAATCATGCTGGATATGGTTTGAATTTCATCTCGATATCTCCAAGTGTTCTTGAGATAAATGCTCTTGTTAGACAGACAGACGGACGGACAACAAAGTGATATTATAAGGGTCCATTTTTTCTTAAAATGTACTAGATTTTAATTAAACGTATCAGATTTTGAATCTCTTTATTCTCCTCCCGCACCCGGAACCCGTGCACGTTTGTGCACGCTAATCTCGGAAACGGCTTAACCGATTTAAATGCAGTTTTCACTATTGTACTTTGGGAAGCTTTTTTAAATTATATTTAAATCGGTTCATTAATAGAATAGTTATGTCAATTTAAAATATTGCATGCTACATAATTAGAGTTTTATTGAATTGGTTCAAACTTTAGTTTTTAATGTATTGATATTTTCTTTAAAATGATAGTAACATCATCATCAGATTGCGTAATTCAGATAAGAAAAAGAGTAATTTTGTAGTACAAGACTTCCGACATTTGGCGCTAAATCGATGTAATGGTTTGCTTAAGGAAAATTATCTTTAGACCTCTCTTAGTCAGTGGAGTAAGTGAAATGTGTCACGAAGCATTCAGAGTGTAAAGTACGTATTATAAATAGGCAGGACGATCCAAACTGAGACGCCTTATGTAACGAAAGCTCGTAAACAAAATGCTACTAATACCACCGCGCAAGCTCTGCACTTTAATTTACTTATTCATTGGCATAATTATGCAATGTTTAACAGATTTATCATCGGGCTTATTAACACAAACAATTTTTAACCGACTTCAATAAGGAGGAGGTTATCAATTCGATTGTTGATTTTTTATGTTTGTTACCTCTGAACTTTTCACTCTGTGAACCCATTTCGATGATCCTTTTTTATTCGAAAGCTCTAGCTTTAGCTGTAACTGTTTCTCGTGAGGTCACATTTTAATTTGGTTCGTTTCTGATAATGATAGGTATCTATGAGAAAAACACATACTAAGTCTTAAATTTGCATTTAATATGTTGGCGAAAAATGGACGAATCACCGATTACGATTATTCTTTTTTTATTGGATAGACCAAACCCCCATGAAACTACCCCTGAAGTGTATTTCAAGGACAGTTTGATGAGAGTTTGGTTAGGTTTTGATTATGGGATCCAGTTGAATTCGGTTTTTTTTGTTGAAAATTATTATTATAGCACTTACGACAGTACTTCCTTGAACTAGATTTTCCTAATTTCATGTTAAAATGACTGCCACAAAGCTTTTTCTAAATTTTAGAAAGATGTACGTTTACAATAAATTATTTATTAAGATTTACATCCGAATGAGGATATTTACCTTAAGCTGCGTGTAGAAATTTGGAATGCAGATGAAATATTTAATTAATTACTTTAAAAACTATTGTGATTCTGCGCAAAGCAGCAAAAATTGAGATTCAAAAAGATGGATTTGAAGTGAAAAAGAATTAATTTAGCATACTTTACTAAATCAAATTAAGAATATAGAAGAAACAATAAAAGAAGACCACATAGAACTAACTATTTATTAAGTGTATTAGAATATTGTTGATGTTGAACTTGAACATAATAATATGCCACATGGCTTGTATGCGTTACGCTCTCATACGAGGGAGTGTTGTTGATTGTACGCAATGTTTCAACAGGTGTGTGACAGCGTTGTAGTCCTCACGATGCCAATGCCAAGCACTGTTGTTACTATTGATTACAGTGACCCGATGGCTGCATGTTTTGCTACATCAACACTGTCCATTTATTTTATTGAATTATATTTATGATGCAATTCCTTTTATCATGGCCATTCTAATAAAAAAAGTTGAAATAAATACAGGGCAATACATAATTTAAGAAGAAAATTAAATTAATTTAACACGTATAACTTCCTTAAAAAAAGTGCCGTGGCTTTTGTTAGTGGGTAGGATAGTGTAGGATATATAATATTATATGTTACATTAAATAATCTATTACAATTTTTTTTTACATAGTAAATTATAGAAAAACAACTTTAAAATTGATTTCTTTGTATATTTTTTACATCGTTTAAAATGTGAAGCTACAGAAAGTGGGTTGACACTGTTGTGTAATATTCGATTATTTCATTTATTTCAAGTTTAAAGATCACCTTTAGAGTAGTGAATAATTATTTTCTTAAATAAGTTCCATTCGTGTATAATGACCAAATATGTGTTTTGGAAATAACTATAATCAGGTTATATAAAGACTTTTTTGCTATCATCTTCCAAGAACTACAATAAAATTTATTTTTACAGTTATTCCTGGATGACACCACCACAATATTAGTTGACATGGTGATCCTCTTAAGATTTTTTTAAATTTTATCGTTATGAGTGTAACACACAAAATTGGACTTATTAGATAGATTTATCGTGTATAATTGGAATATTTTAAAGTTTCAAATAATGTTATAGGTTTTGAATCTGATTTAAATAATATTTACTAAAAATATAAAATGTCAATAATTGAAATGACACATTGAAAAAACAAAACGCATTGCATGCGTGGCATTGCGTGTTGAGTGGCAGAACTCAACGCCGCATTTGAAATTGGTGATGTAAAATATTTGTTTATCTTTCTTTGTAGCATTGGTTAGTTCACGACAACTTTTGTAGCCCTATTGCAAGCTGTGACCTATGTATTCAAATATGTTTTGTTAGTTTCTCTTAGACATAATTTACAATAAGTGTTGATTCAACATTTTTCTTCATTGACATCATTTTTGTCAGATTGTACATAGGACATGAATTCAGATATTTTCTCGTTTCTTATATCGATCCTAGTATAAAAATGATGTATTTCCATCCAAGAAAATGAATCTATTTATGCACCAAGCGTTGGCGTATATAGCTGGGAGTAGGTAATTCTGTCGCACATATGAACGGAATATTTGTTTTGAAGAATCACAAACAAAGTCATTATTATTATTCACAGAAATGAAATTTAAATACCTACAATCTACATCTAATATTAGGATAACACCACCATACTCTGATGCAATCGATTTTAAGATATCAATATTTCTAAAACTCCACTGTCAGCTTAGGCAGTTTTTTTTGGTGGTTGGTGCAAAAATATATAGCGAAAATAGCATCATTGGAGTTTGTTACTATGCGGTACTGAGGCTTAAGATGATAATAAATATCTTATTTCATTAACAAATAATGTAAATAATGGTTAATAATATTAAAAGGCATTGTATACATATTCGACGTATTTAAGTTGTATTAGCATTGTTTATATCACTATTGTCCCCCAAATAAGACCGCGACAGTTTATGGGTTGCAGTTAAATATACCCGTCTCGGTTTGTTGTTACAAATAGAATTTTGGCACAGGTTATCTGTGTGTTGCGTAAATCATGTGTAAAAAGACTTGTTATTTAGCAATTGTTCTTTTTTTAAGTTAACACAATGGTTGTAGTTCCGATGTCCATGTTCGAGGGTAGATAAATAAATCAGCCTCACGCTGTATCCCGCACACAGTAGGGTAGGCAGAGGGAACCTAGTGTTAAGACACTCCGTTCCCCACTTTCCGCCGAATTCTGGAGGCATTGCGTGTTGAGTGGCAGAACTCAACGCCGCGCTTTGCCTCGACACCAGAGCGAAGATATGGAAATATAAATTTAAGTAAATATTTCATCTCCTCGAGTGGGGATCGAACCCACAACCAGTCGGTTTTACAGTCGCACTTTGGGCCGCTGCGCCACGCTTGGCCTCAGATTATCCATATATTATAAAAAAATAGTAAAATGCGTTGGCTGTAAAGTCGGTTTACGGACGACAATTTTACATGATAACGTTATAAAAACACGTTGATGAAAAATAACATACTTTGAAGAGTTATCATTATTTTATATAATACAAAGAACGGTGAGTTAATCGAAAATAACTTTTTTTTTTGAGAAATATAAAATCATTTACTTATATTAATCAGTTTAATTATAAGTAACAATGTGTTATTTAATTACAAGTAATTAGTAACAATGAATGGATAGATGCGTCTCAAGCCAAACTTTTAGGCTGATCGTGCCTAACAATTCGTTATTTTATCTTTTTAATACAATAGGACCGTTTTTATAAAAAATAAAAATACTATAGATATATGCATCCTTATCTAAAGTTACATAGTATATTCATTATCATATAATGTAAATTAATAATCTATAACTACTTAATTTTACATTATTAGTTTTTTGTTATTAATTTTGATTATGAATTATTTCGATTATGATAAACTATAGCGTGTAAATACTACTTTAGAATGGGAAATTAATATTGGGAAATGCAAGTTAAGTATCTTAACCCTTTCGCTATCGTTGTCGTCGTTGGCCTATTTTAATGAATAATTAGTCAAGTTTGATAGTTATCATTATTGTTGAAAGTGTTAAGATAGTGACTCTGAAGTAGCGAGTCGATAGTGAATCTTTATTGTTAAACGCCGGACGGCATTCATAGTTATTACTTAAAAAATAATGTAAGAGGAAGTGTTTCTTTGTATTCTGCAGTTCACTTCTTAAGAGCGGCCTATAACTCATTTCCACGTAAATAATAAATAGTATAGTAATGGCAGTAATTAAATTAATAATATTGATAAATAATATGATTAGGCATTTTGAACCTCTTCGTATATTAAAAATATGATGGGTGAACTATATTAAAATCTTGGTGATAATGAAAAATTTAATAATAACTAGAATAGTTAGTAGAAGAGTAAATCCGTGTTGACGCAAGTTGGTTGTTGTATCGCCATAAAAAAATAGATATTCTTCAAAAATGCAAATTACGTAAAAGTATGTATTTGGAGTACAAAATTTACTAATGTATAATGATATAATGATACCGTAATGTAGAGTTTATCATGTGTTGTACACAACTCTTAGCTTAGTTGTTACTATTTGACGACGAGAGCGAAGCCTCAAGTGAACGCTAGTAATAAATATTTTTTGTAAAAAATATATCAACTTAAGTCGCAAATAGATATTATGTGATGGCCGTCGTTTTATGTATACCTTTTATTTCCTATACACCTGTTTGTTGTAATTAGCATTTTTACTCTTAATTAATATGGACGAGCTTTATCTAATGCACTCTATTCCATTATTTATTTAAGTTTGCGGTAAAAATAAAAAGCAGAATAATGATTCAAGTTGATTGATATAGTTGATTCACAATTACTTATTGTATGTATTTGTAAAGCCATATTACTATGCTCATATTAGATTATTTTTTTAGCAATTTAGGACAACAACATTTGTTATTGTGATAATTTTTTCTCCACAAAAAAATATAGATGTTTTTAAAAAGTAATTAGTAAAGCCGTCCTCATTCTAAATCTACCTTGACCTCGTTGCTTTACGATGTTCTATCCAGTTTTATACTTTTCTTTCTAAACACAACTCGTAAAACGGCAGGTGGTAATTTTGTTAGAACAATATTATTTCTTTAACATTAATCTGTATTAAACCTTATACCAATAATATTTTTTGTCTTATATCATTTTTTTATCTACGATTATTCAAAATATGCTTATCCCATGGTTATATAGTTTTAAAATAATTGTGTGACAGGTATTTTTCCAAATACTGTTAAGAGTATAACTGGAAATTAAATATTAGAATGTGTTTTATGCAAAATATTTTTAATTTTGATTAGCTTCACCACCTTCCTTTAATGGAGTATTTTTAGGCAATATATAGTTTAGTAAACCCTGCTTCCAAAGTTTACACTTCATATTCGTTAACGATACTTACATTATCAACGTTAGAACCGATTTATAAATTAAAATTCAGGATAAATTACTTTGAATCTTGTAAATAAAGTTATAAACATTATAAGCATAAGAAATTCATACATATTATTGGCACCTATTAAAATCCATACTTTGTTGATTGGTGTATTGTTCAACGCGTATAAATCAAGTCATACCTCGTAAACCTTATATATCCAACCAAGCTTATATCATTGCCACTCTTTTAAATCATGTCGACTTATCATTAAGCATCTTATTTAATTTGAGGCCAGTCGTGGCGCAGGGGCACAAAGTGTGACTGTAAAACCGACTGGTTGTGGGTTCGATCCCCACTCGAGGAGATGAAATATTTACTTAAATTTATATTTCCATTTCTTCGCTCTGGTGTCGAGGACAAGCGCGGCGTTGAGTTGTGCCACTCAACACGCAATGCCTCCAGAATTCGGCAGAAAGTGGGGAACGGAGTGTCTTAACACTAGGCTTCCTCTGCCTATCCTGCAGTGTGCGGGATACAGCATGAAGCTGATTTTAATATATCTTATTTAACATTATGTAACTACACTTTACCATTTTTACACAAACACTCAATTTGTTACTTCAAATGTGTCTAAATAAATAATGTAAAGCAATATCAGGTGATATTTTTTCGTTTGTCGTATATGCTTTTTTAGGCAATAAAATTTCGAAGCCCTACAGAGGAGGTACTATTATTACAAAGATTCAGAAATATTTGTGAATGGTATACTCGATACTGTTAACATTTTAAAGTATCGGCATTAAAGAGATTTATTATTTAGATGTAGTTGCCGCCCGCATTTACGTCTACGTTTGTTTTATAATGTTGAGTGATGGATTTCAACGCTGTCATTTTCTTATAGGAAACTTTGGAAACGGATAAAAGAAAATAATTTGTTCACCATTGTAGTTAAACTCATGAAGAACCTTAAGGTTCTTCGTAGGCGGCATTTGATAATTACTTATAGTTAAGCCGGTCTGTGAAAGTTCTTCATCAGTGTGTCAATGGAGAATATCTATTAATTATCACTCTGACTACTCTAGGCCACTTTTGTTGAGACGGCAGTTTATTATTTCTTATGTAGTAAGAAATAATAAACTGTAAATAGTAACCAGTACCAATTTTTACCAATTTTTAAGTGTCAGTGGAAATATTTTTAAGTCTGGAATATTTTTTCTTGGCAGACATGAGAGCCCTTTCTTAATTTCTTATAGTTGAGCTGGAATGTTACGGATTTTCATCAAGATGTGTATAATCGTACAGTATGTCGTTTTACGATACTTTAATCAAGTAATTAATAATTTAGTAAAAAAATTACTGGCTTTTTTTTTATTATTTACAAATACAGAAAACAATACATTCTATAAATACAACATTTTCAATTGCACACAGAAGTTTGCCAAATAATTTGGCAAACTAAGCCGTCCAATAAAAGATAGGAATGCTCACTCAACAAGACCATATAACTCCAAATATTTGATAGTGCTATCAAAATAATTGAAACAATGCATGTGTCAAGATTTGTATATTTAGAAATTTGTTTTATCATTTCGATGTTATTGTTTTAAAAGGATATTTTTATAAAGAATAAAATATCCACCGCCATTAACGATTTCACAACACTGCATTTCGAAACAAGGTATTTATTTATCATCGTGGAGCTGAAAAATTAGGGCAACGATTTGTTTTGACGTTATTAACAATATTAGACGGTCGTCTATTCGACAATTACACTTTATAGTAGGTATGTATCTATTAATAATTATAGTGAAAATTATTTACCTATGACCAAATTCTTTAATTTTTATAGTAATTGTATAGCTAGATAAATAAACTGGTCAAGATTAATTTCAGCTTGATGATGATACCTCTACCCGATCTCGAGATAAATGGTTTTTTAATAGATACACAACTAAGTAATTCTATATAGGTTTCGTTTAGTTTAAATAACTCTAAAAACAACAGTATTTTTTATGGAAAAAGACAAGGCAAACGAACGCACGGGTCATCTAATTTTAAGTGATCACCACAACCCGCGACCTCGTGTAACACTAGAGGAGCTAGAGGCGCGTTGCCGACCTTTAAGGTGGAGATAGACGCGCTTTTTGAGAGCACCCAGGTCGTATCGACCTGGAAATACTGCTGCAGGTAGGCCATTCCACAGTTGAGTGGCGCGTGTAAGGAAATTCCTACGAAACCGCACAGTAGTGGACTGCCTCGTATCCAGATGGTGTGGATGATACTTGAATTTGTGACGTACTGTGCGGTTAGAAAATTCAGCGGCAGGTTACAGGTCAAACAGTTCCCCGGAACACTCCCCATGATAAAAGCACAGCGAGGACACGCCTTTACGCCAAAGTGACAAGCCTTTCACAGATCATTGGGGCCTTAATGATCCGAACGGCTCTACGTTGTATTCGATCAAATAGATCATACTGATACTGGGGTGCACCAGCCCAGAGATGAGAACATTACTCCATATGAGGCCGAACCACAATTACAATACAATTACATAAAATAGGTGGATATAGGTGCATATAATAATTATTTTTATTAGTTGGGGCCAGTCGTGGCGCAGCGGCACGAGGTGTTACTGTAAAACCGACTGGTTGTGGGTTCGATCCCCACTCGAGGAGATGAAATATTTACTTAAATTTATATTTCCATTTCTTCGCTATGGTGTCGAGGTTAAGCGCGGCGTTGAGTTCTGCCACTCAACACGCAATGCCTCCGGAATTCGGCAGAAAGTGGGGAACGGAGTGTCTTAACACTAGGTTCCCTCTGCCTATCCTGCAGTGTGCGGAATACAGCGTGAAACTGATCATAATAATTATTTATTATTATATTATAATATCTTTATTATATTATAATATTATTATATTGTAATATGTATTCCCCTGATATTGAAGATTGACGCATTTTGAAAATTATATTATCACTTATTTTAAAATATCTTTGAAGTATTAATAAATATTTAACTTTGAAATATAAATTTTACGTTTATTTACTAGGATGAATTTGAGCTGTAAAAATGCCAATCAAACTAAGGCTTAAAATTAAAAGTAGAACGAAGATTTTGATTTGTAAAATTTAATTTCCTATTGCTGTGGTGCTTTGTTTCGGAGTACACAGTTTCCTTAATTGTAAGCTATGCTATATAAAAATTACTGTGTAAATTTATATACATTATGCTGGACAGTTTACAAAATTCTCTGGCCAGTGGATCGATTTCACACAAGTCGTTTTATCGTGTTATACATTTTATATATTTACCCGTGTTTTGGCTAACTGGATTATATGGATTTATATTGTATATAAAATTAAGCCATAATTTCATAATGTGTGTAGCATTGTGAAATTGTGGCATAATTATGGTATTTTTTTATTGTTTACGTTATATTATTAGATTGTTAGTTCTTTTTTTAAAAATAGGCAAAAAGTTAAACCAAAACACACAAAAACTAGTACTTTCAATTTTTTTTAATTCTCTACAAATAAGTATAAGTGTGTAATTTTAATATTGTTAAAAATACTTCCAATACAATTTATGATATAATTAAATATTTACTTATTATATAGATTTTATATAGTATATGTACTACTACTTTTATGTGGGAATGTAAGTAACTATACTGTAATTGTGTCAGTACACACGTGCCTGGCGGAAATATTAAGTTTGTTTAGCTTGCAGATTTATTTTTATCTGTACTGTGTCGTTTGGGGGCATCATCTTTTTGGTTTAGCTTTTGCTTCGGTAGTTTGGTGCACTGTGATCTTCGACAAGAGATCGAAACTTCGCAATCTTTTGCACCATATTACGTGCATTTAAATAGGCTTTGCAACAACTCTTAAATATTTAGGAATAAAAGAACCCGAGAACGATGGCATCCCCGATTTCCTCATGGGGTGTAATTCACCCCCTCAGAAGACAAAAATTTGCGCGTAATCTACTCCCTTATTAACCGCGCCCAGTATCAGCATATTTTGTCTTATTGGACCTTGCTTCGAGTGACTGCCAGTATCGCGATCATCTGGAAAGCAAAGCAAAGTTGGCTTCGAAGAAACTGGGTATCATCGGAAGGGCCAGGCAATACTTCATGACAAAACACCGATATGCCCTTTATTTGATTGATTATGTCCAGGTTCAGCCTCATATGGAGTACTATTCTCGCCTCTGGGCTGATGCTGCTCAGTATCAGCTTCGAATCGGTTCGAATCATTGGGGACCCAATAATCTACAAAAAGCCTTAGTATTACTTTGGCTTTGCCTAGATGTCCCCTCGCTGTGCTTTCTCTACTTACGTACTTATCATGGGCAGTGTCTTTTTTTGGTATCTGCCACCGAATTTTACACAAACTGAAATATCATCCTTACATACCTTTACCCACTCACAAAGCGCTCCATTTTATAGGCCGGCAACGCGCCTGTAGCTCTCTGGTGTCACATGGGGTCGTGGGCGGTGGAGTTCACTTACCACCAGGTGACCCGTGCGCCCGTTTGCATTGTCCTTCCCAAAAAAACGAACCAGATATGAAATAGACCACATCGTCCAAAGATTTTGTATTATTCCAAATTAACAATAATTTGAAAGGCCTTTGTCCCTAAGTAGAACAACGGCTGACTTTGATTATGGGTTCGATCCCTACTCTGGGTAATTAATCTTTTTAGTTTTCCCACTCTGATAGACAAAGTTCTGATACTCAACATTCAGTGTTCCGATTCTATTATTATATAATCAAGTAAACTTAATAAGTGAAAAATAATGACTAAACATATTACAAAAAACTTCTAACATACTGTGATTAAATTCTCAAACTATGAAAGCGTGAAAGGATTAGTGGTCTAAAATAACGGCTATTTTATGCACCTGTCACTCGAGCACGTCCAAGAACAACATAGTGTTTCAATTCAACTTTGCTACATTTTAGTTACAACGCTTTTTGTGTTAGTCACTCTGAATACTAAACTCAAACATTATTTTATATGAATAAATACAATCTGTGGTGCTGCAAATATAAAGATGTATACGAAGAAGATAAATTTAAGAGTTGAGTGTTGGCCGCAAGACAACATCCACTGTTCAAAATGCCAACTTGGGTACCGTAATGTACATTAGTTAGGCCTGAGTTCGCGTTCCTTGGTCCACCGCCAGAATGACCGATCCTTTTGGCTTGTCGATACGACGCTGGTCATAGCGAGCACTTCATGAAATAGTGTCAGTTCAGAGATTAACGAACTTGATTCACTTGACCTATTAAATTAATGGAAGTCTCTTCATAAATAATCTCACTGCAAAGACGTAACCTAGCTATAATTTATATTCATATTTTAAATGTTCACGTAATTCTGTTAATTTTCATCGCCACGTCGTTGAATCAATTCTGATGTGTATCACTATAGTTTTTCAACAATTTCACAGAGGACTACATATGTGACACGTCAATGTTAATAAAAATATTTTAATATAGGTAAACGATTAATATATTATGTATCCTAATTAGGTATCTATGTTTAATAGGTATACTCATGACAAATGTATGTGTACATGCATATTAACATTATAATTTATACATAAGTAATATGCACAGAAGGTATGAAAAACTAAATTGTAACCGATTTGCACTATATATTTTAATTTATATATTAAGCTATATTTAAAATATAATTATTATACACGAAAACATGTATGTATGTATGTATGTGATTTAATGTTCTACAGTAAATCTTATTGTAATAATAAGTCTTAGAGTAACCTTGTGAAACCCATGCGTGTTGAGGGCTAGTTTACGACGCACTGCGCGTGGGCTAGACCGTATCGTCGCCGTCGGCGTAGCGTAATTGACGTAGCTGTCAAGCTTGTTTACTTGTTATTACTCTATTTGCGAGTAATTGCTAAAAAATTACAAATTCTATTTTTTTATTAGATTAATATATAAAAAAACAAAAATAATTAATCTTTTATTGTTTATAATTTAAAGTATTACTAAGTTGCAACAAGTAATTACATTGTAATGTTTTGTTCGAGTAGTAGTACTAATTGTTTATTTCATATTTTCAGGTAATTAACCTTCACATTCCTCTTTACTGAATGGCTAAATGCTTGGCAACAATAGATCGGTAAGTTCTGACATAAACATTAGGTAACTAGATTTGTACTGATATATGTATGTAAACTATCAAATGCATGTCGGTGAAGCATTAAGCAACTACAAATCTTCGATAGAGTAAAAACAATATATTTATATTATCTGCGGCTTCTGTATATTGTTTATTTCAAGACACATGACCAAACGCTTTTTTTTATTTTTAATAGCTTCAACATAAACATTTTGTGATTGTTTGTGAAAATATTCTGAAGTACTGTATTTAATTTGTATTTCATTCCTGTAAATTTATAAATTGTCTTAAAAACAAGCTCATCTCAAATAATATTTCAGTGCCTACTAAATTCAACAATATGCCTTTAGCTCTATGTTACAAATAATAGGATTTACACACAAGAGATGATGTAGAAGATATCATAATAGCTAGATAAATGTAGTAGATATATGTATGAATTCTGTAAAACACTTATTTAAGCAACAACTGTTGCTATACTAAATGGAAGAGATTCAGCTTACACCTACACAATTTTAAAATCAACGCCTGTAACATCAATAAATTTATTTTAAATATTTTTAAATTTTATTTTTCGTAATTTAAATTTGCTTCCTTTGCTAGTGGTGTTAAGATTTTTTTTTATAACATACTTTTGCCATTTATCATTTCAAATTTATTTAATCTCTATTTCCTACTGTGTTACAATATTATCTTGAGTATATTAACGCATAGGTATTTTATAAATGCTTGTTTTTGCATCTCAAAAATAGATCGGTCCACTACTTTGCTAAATAATAAGAAAAAGCTCGGGATTGGCCGTGTACGAAATGACCATCCTCATCAATCAGCTGCTTGGAATGAGTCCAAGATTTTTTCCACGTTTAGGTTTCGTAGTTTAGTTCAATAATTTTACTAGCTCTTGTCGCTCCCGCATATCTTTAGAGTTTTTTTTCGCATTTACTTTCTACTGTACAAAACCTTTTTACTACCGTAGCTTATGCTTGATGTCTTGAATATACATATTAATTTTGCTGTATTTAGTTCACGATACTATTGTGTTACTAACGAATAGTCAACAATTTAGTTAAATTAATATTTTTGTTATTTTAAAGACGATATTTACGTCGCAGCGTTGAATTCCACCATTCAACACGCAATGTCTCAGTCAGATTCAGCGGAAAGTTGGGAGTGTCTTCACACTAGATTCCCAGATTCCATTTACCTACCCTGGTATTTGCGGGATACAGCGTGGAGCTAATAAATAATAATAAATGAATATTTAAGTAATATAGTATATTTATGTAATATGTAGGCTTTAGCACAATTTTAATTTCTAATACGCTTGTTATAGTTGTACGAAATCTAAATCTTTTGGTCTGCCAAGAGAACTGCTGTTTAAAATAAAGACTACTTTCCGAGAAACTTAAATAAATGCTAGCAAAAGTTATTCACAAATTAGAGTTATGTTGACCTATTTGAATATGTCATCTTGTCACATGTGTAGTTAAGTGATATTCTTGCTTTGCTGTGGTAGCTGCTTTTTCAATGAACGGTTGCTTCCATATCTTTGAACGTAAAAGTAGCAGTGTTATCGTCAATATTAAAAGTAGTGCAATACTTTATTTTAATTATTTGGAAATTTAATTGTTACAAATCTTCCTATTCAGAGAAGGCGGCCATTGAACTTCTGCTCCTTATTTAGATTATAGAAGTGGTGACGATGACCGACACAAATGGGCCGCACCCGCTTTGCGAAATACGAATTATCACTTCCGCAATCTATACCTATATTTTTATTATTTAGGCCAATATTTTACCCTATACCTCCGTTTATCTACAACTGCACAAGAAATCCGCAGAAGTATTAATGAGATCACGTACGGATCTTACTAAAAATTGAATATAAGTTCTACAATATTAAAAAAAGAAAATAACGCTTTCCTGAAAATATATATTTTTGGTGCTGGGGCAGTGGGCACTCTTACTGCCACACTTTTATTGTCAACGTGCTATTTATATTACATATTACACGAGAATATCTAACGTGTTGATCAAAATCTTAAATGTATATTTATATATTTATGTTACGTTATGTTATTAATATTTATTAGAAAGAGATATTAGAAAGATTTCGTATTTGAAGACAATAAGAAATGTAAAGATAACAAAAAAAAGGACTAAACATGTAAACATAAAATAAAGCTCAAATATAATATTTTTGTCTGAAACGTTTGAATCATTGAGATATGCATAAGAAAAACTTCTATATTGCCAATAGTCGCAAAAACCCTACCATGTACCAATAGTATGCGTCGTTTAGATGGAGTTCAGAAATAGACCCCCGGAAGCGTCCAAGCGACCTGTTTGGTATTTGTTCAACGTTGACCTAAAACAGAACTCGCTTTGCTCGTTTGTTATTCGCATGTCCCGCCCAACTGGCTAGCACGTCCGTCCACCTTTTCTTTAATCCATCATTCCTAAGTGCTTTTAAGCAGAAACTTATAATTATCCCTAGAATTTGAGAACTTGTCTTATATATTATGGTAATAATATTGGTTTATATTTTTATTTCCTGAACTCCTAAATAATTTTTTTATTGATAATTCGGTACGCAGTACTACCTTTTTTCGGGGTGGTCCGAGAGATCCTAACTGCTATCCTAGACGCTTTTAGTGCTAAATTGTTCTTCATCTTATTTATAAAGCTGACGTATTTTTATATTATTCGGTAGTTGTGTAAGGCAAACAGCGAAAAAATATTTTGTTTAATATAGATACAAAATTACCATCCTTCTATAAAGCATTGTCTAGCGGCACAGTGCCAAATTGTGCAGAATGTGCGTGGAACACGTAGAATATGACAAATGAATGGAAAATGTCACGTGATCCACTTACAATGAATATTATAATCTGGTTTACGTAAAATTACTGTTTCTTGCTTTGAACATCTTACAATTGTTACTGGAAAATAACTATTACTACTCGATTATTAAACTTTTATTTATTTGATTTTGTATACTCAGTTTTCATCACCATTATTTGTTGTGAATTTGTTTTTATACTTATAGATATGGCTTGTATGATATTGTAATTGACATTCGATCGAGACGCTAAAGTAAATTTATTACGGCTTTTCAATATATTATTTTGCAATTTATTATAATATATATAATAATATGTATAATTATATTCTATAATAGTAAATTATTATAGAATAAAAGGAGTAAAAAGTAAGTATTTTAGACGCTAGGCACGTACGATAAAAATCTATCAAAATTAAATGCTTTCTCAAGCTGACAAGTAATTTGGCAATTTGTTACTTCGCAGTTACGACAGTTCTTATAATGTTGCCAAAAAATGAATTTTATTGTGCTATCATTATACACTAGGTAGAACAATAAGCATTATTGTTAGAGCGAGAAATTATAATTAGAAGTATTTCGTTGCTAGTTCTCTTTAGTTTAAAATGGTACCTTTAAGCTTCTTTCCTCCTGGTATTGGTATAACGTACCTACTATGGCTAAATTGTATACATTTATGCTTTGTCGCAGTTTATGTTATTGATATTATTGAGGCTTTGTTTTGTGTAATTTTATTATGATTCGTTTAGCTTATATATATTTAATACTTGTATGTTTCTGTTACAGGCCTTTACTTTTTAAGGATTTACGATGAAGATTTTAAAAATAACAGGTTAGGTATATTCATCTGAAAATTACTAAATTCTGCACATTTTTTTTATTTTTGATATTTAGGCGTAAATGGTATACTTTGTTATTTGCAAGTTTTTTAGAGTTAAATGTTTTAATAATTCAGTCAATATTTCAGGACTGAATTGCTTTTTAAACTCTTAAACAAGTTTAAATTTGTACTAGGAAGCGACGGTACGAATTTCTTCAATACTTCAATAATTTATATACGCAATTTAATCGGAATGAAGTTATAATTCACTTAAATAAGGTAATTACTGTCGCCCCATTTTAAAGCTGTTAAGGAATAGTAATAGGATGTTCGTAAATTGACATTCATATTCAAATGTTACCTCACTCACTAGTTAATATTATTCCGAAAATATAACTAAGCCCTAATATATGTTACTTCTACAATATGTAAGACAAATAGTAATTTCATTCTGAATAAAAAATAGACAAACACTGCTATTTTTATTTATGTTATGTTAGACAAATATGTATGTTTGATAAGAATATCTAGTCATTATTTTTGTGGCGTGTTAACGTTGTTGGCATCCAAAATCGATTTAAATTGTAAAAAAAATTCGACTTACAAATTTTTTTTTTGTTTAATAATTATAGATGTCTTCTTTTAAATCATTCGGGCAATGCCAAGATAAAACAAAATCCGAACAAGTGCGAGTCGGGCTCGCACACCGAGGGTTCCATATAAAAACTTGAGGTCTCGAGCTTTTACTGAAATTCAAACTTATCTTAGCCTTTAAAGTAGATAGATATAGGCTCTTGACAGACCGACAGACAGACAACGAAGTGATCTTATAAGGGTTTCTTTTTTCCCTTAAAGGGGTGCGGAACCCAAAAAATAATGATAATTCTAAATGTTAGATATGTTCTTGTTTCCCCCCTACTTCAGATTTTTAAGTCAGCAGGCACTAAAGCTAACTAACTAAACTAATTTAAAGAACTTAACTTTCTAGATAATTGTTATAGGTTTTATAACGATCGAAATGGTAAAAATATTACCGCTGTCAATCGTCAACTTGTGATCAATTAAGAAAAAATGCAGTTGCTTTTTCTTTGTTTATAATTTGTTGTTATGTTTCCATTTAAGTAAGCGCCGCATGCCACTAGTTGCATAACAGGCTAGCAGCGGTTATCACTTTGTACGTACACTCAGTGCGAGTGCTAAAACTAGTGTAATTTTGTGTGTTTTTACAGCTGCAATTCTGTATAGGCAAATCTTCGTATAGCTGTAACTGTATTCCGACAATAAACAGGCGGCCGCTGTTGCCGACTCGCTGAAAACATCCTTTTACGTCATCACTCCGTTATGGTTACCGCTACAAAATATGCTTAGATCTGTCTTAAGAAGACCCATCTTATTTTATATTATTTAAGCTTATTCATTATTAAAGTAACCTCTTTGTTTCTATGTGCATATGTTAATTAGAATGCATAATAATAATTTCATAAAATAAAAAATAAATCAGCTTCACGCTGTATCCCGCACACAACAGGGTAGGCAGAGGGAACCTAGTGTAAGACACTCCGTTCCCCACTTTCTGCCGAATTCTGGAGGCATTGCGTGTTAAATGGCTTTGCCTCGACACCAGAGCGAAGAAATATAAATTTAAGTAAAATTTCATCTCCTCGAGTGGGGATCGAACCCACAACCAGTCGGTTTTACAGTCACACTTTGTGCCGCTGCACCACGACTGGCCTCCCAATAATTTACAATACAACAATCTACAATATCCTAAAATATTTCACGGCATCATTATATGATAATTATTATTTCTTTCACGCTAAATATAAGTCACGTTTGCACCGACGACTGATAAATATTGTCATCGGTGAGCAACATTCGTTGAAACATACATAACACGCTTATGGTTGCTGGCAATTCATTCATCGACTTACAAAGTCAATTGAGATCCGAATTTAGCCTAGCGCAGAAAGCCAAACCTATTTTGTGTTGTGCAACGTGTACGCGTCCGAACTGCTGCCTATCATTCCATATATCGATATATTTAATGTGAGTAATTTATCAAATTTGAAGAGGATCATCTTGACGCTGCCTAGGTTATTTTGACATGCGTATGCGCATTTTCAATTATTTCGGAGTTTGGATATTTGCGCTTTAACACGGCACAGGTCGATTTGAAATTATTTAATATGATTTCATTTTAAGAGTTATTTTGAACCAAATGTACACGGAGAGGATTTGTTTCACTTATGTGGCCGCGCGACAAGTCTAACAGCAATGAGTGGAACGAGGTCCCTTGTTGCTGTTTTCAGATTCGTTCTACAAAACATATTTAGTGTGATATTAGAGAAATTAACTATCTGAATAGTATCTGGAAAGCGTATTCTTTAATTTAGACATAGAAAAAGTACTGATTATTATAGCTAATATTCTTTATTGCAAGCAGCACAAGATGTATTTCGTACCTTATTAATGATACACGTAATATTACTATTGATTAGATGCTGTACCGTCTTAGGTCATGTTGGGGTTCTTAGACACACGTGAACTTGGAGCCCGGTTAAAAATTAAGTACGTAAAAATTATAACAGATTTACGCTGTGGTACAAATGGAATTATAAAATATGGATGACTGATGGGGTTTTGTTACAAAATTCATCTTATTTGGTACAGTAAATGTATATTTAAAAGTTAATGTTGTTGTAGTGTAATATAATCTATGAAATTACAACACAAGGTGTAAAAAATATATTTAAAGAGTGAAAACGAAGTCCGAAAAATCCGAAAAATTAAAATTAATATTTACAGATAAAAACTACTACAAACTTGTATTTGTAGTTCATTTCATACAAAATAAGTGCATACGCCCCCGCAAACTTTACGTTAGTCAACTTTTATAAGCTCGCACGCACTTGATTGGTTTTTACCTCTCTCTAAATTTTATAATAAACGATCTAATCTATTCATTACTAATAATTATTATATCGTGTATGAAGGATAAAGTAAATGTGACTATGTGAATGGATTGAATATGTTAATTAGATAAAAAAATGTAGGCTGTAGGCGGCGCCCACGTGGCCAGTGCCGCGTGCATGTATAACGTCACTCTTTTATCCTTCGACAAAGCTCTTTACGGAAGTAAATTTATTGATTCTCTGTAACTGACCTAGCTGACTGTTTAAATTTTATCAGTTTCTTATTGATTCTAAAATCGGTATTAAAATGTAAAATATCCTTTACATAAGGTACGACAAACTATAATTGTTAAAAGGTAATAAATTATAAATTATTTATAAATTATCATAGTTGAGACATATACATATATGGTAATACTTTTAATATGTATGTAAACTGGTATTGCGGAAATCTTACATGATGAAGACTGGCGCCAAAAGATATATTCTATTATTGCATTTCTTGCTGTAATTATTGTACATTATATAACTAAGATTAGAATCAATTCTGCATGTGACTTTAAAAGTAGGCTATTACTTATAACGCCCATATAAGAATCAATCGTTATATTTTTATACGACTTCAAAAAAAGCAGGAAGTTCTTAATTTGACGGTATTTTTTTATGTTATGACCTCAGAACCTTGGACTGGATGAACCGATTTTGATTATTATTTTTTATTGGAAGCTGAAAAACCCGTGTGGTCCCATTTAATTCTGTTTAGCTCTAACAATGCCATCCATAACAAAACCATATAAGTCTTAAATTTCAATTAAATATGTGCTCGACAAACAGACGAGTAAGTAAATATCACGCCAAACGATTGTAATGATTCTATTTATTGGAAAGGATGTGCTTCAAAGGTAGTTTGATAAGAGTTTGGTTGGTTAAATTCTGATTAAGGGATCCATAACTAAGTAACAGAACCCTTTGATTCTTAGGAGCATTAGGAAATGAACGATACTCAGGCGAATCTTTTATTCTATCCGAATTTTTGAGTATGTGACTCAAAAATTCGGATATATACCATAACGTCGTTGTGGTCAAGTAATTATGATAGTCGAACATGATGAATTAGTAATCATCAACTTGGGAACTTTAGGTTGAGAACTTATCACCTATAAGAATAATGATTGGCATTAGGGGTCTGATGATGAAGACGAATGAACCTCAAGAATACTCCTCAACAGTTTACAGTAGCAATTTGAGTTTAGACTTAATTCATTTACATTGATAAGTACTTTACACCCATATGAGTTATAAGTGCCATGTCTGATGATGGCACCATAGGCAATCGCGAATCGAAAATTCTTCAACGATTTACATTAGTTACCTTATGTTGGACTTACGATTGAACTCTTACATAGGACAACCACTACATACTCATTCGAGAAACAGCCTTGTGAAGTCCACCCATTACTTAAAATCGTTAAATAAAATCATTTAATTTTTTTTTTCAACACGCAATGCCTACAGAGCTCGACGGAAAATGGGGAACGGAGTGTCTTAACACTAGGTTCCCTGTGCCTATCATGCTGTGTGTGGAATACAGCGTAAAGCTAAAAAAATAGTTAACACAAAGGAATACGTATTTTGATTTAGTTTTACAAAAACAAATTAAATAAGTATTTAATAATTTTGATTTCGTTCAAGAACTATGTACAGGTTAGTTATTTGATATTATAGTAAAGTTTTTGTAGCACTATGGAGTCGTTTTTTTGTACTTTTATTTTAATGAAAATACATAAATAATTTAGATTATATTAATTTTTATTTGCGCAACAATAAAAAAATGTATTACACTCAAAATATAATTGTACTACGTATTTAAATTTTGTGAAATTGAAATATCAACTTTTCTGTCTACCAATCAAAATTATAAGAAAAAAATAAAAGATTTGGCATCGATAAAAGTCATGCTTATATTTAGGTAACTAAAATGAAGGTCATTCCTTAGATGTGGATTTATTCAATGCTGTTCTAGAAACGTAAATAGTAGCTGTAATCACTTAAGAATTTGCTTTCATTGGTTTAAAAATCGAGGCGAAAAGTGATTAATGTTTTTCTTACTTCAGGATTAGATAGATAGATTTATATGTCCATTTCTCTATACATTTATGATGTTGAGAAAAGACAATGTGCACTATACGCATGTTTCATATTACATATTATATGAAATTATTATAGGCAAGTTTGCTTAATTATTTTGTAAATGCGAAAAGTTAACTTTCCTTAGAAAATCTTTTATAATTTAAAAAAATATATCTAAAATATTGTGAAATTATGAAAATGTATAATAGTAAAATTAAATATTGTCGCGCAGGGGCACAAGGGTGTGACTGTAACGTAGCAGTTGTGGATTCGATTCCCACTCGAAGAAATGAATTATTATTTATTAATATTTTCCTTTCTTCGCTCTGGCACCAAGGCAAAAAGCCAGATGTTGAGTTCCGCCACTCAACACGCAATCTCTAGATAAATTCGGCGGAAAGTGGAGAATAGAGTGTCTTAACTCAAAATTATAAAAGTGAAGCGGTATTCGGAATAAATGTTTGTTTTCAACAAAATCTACTGTATTTAATAATGAGCTCACACGAATTTGCTCAACTATATTTATTAGTATACCTACACAGATTGGGGATTTTGTGTTGGTATAGATACTGTCGGGGTTTTTGGACACACGTATGTATCACATACCATAGTATCTATACCAACACAAAATCCCCAATCTGTGTAGGTATACTAAGAATAAGTAGTTATATAGATATATCAATATCATACAATTAATTTGTATGATATTGATATATCTATATAACTACTTATTCTTAATTTATTAGAATTGACTTGAATAAGTCCTCGCTGTTTTTTTTTTTTATTATTAAAATATAATGCTTATAATGACATTACTCAAAATATTGTCTATCATTAGAGACCACTTTCTCCCATCTCTCTGGTAGCAATTGAATTCCCCGTCGGAGAAACGACTCATCTTTTGAGGCAATCCAGGAATCAAGCCATTTTTCGTCTTCAAAAGAATGGAAGCGCTGCTCGCTTAAACCGTCCGCCATCGACCGAAACAAGTGGTAATCGGAGGGTGCTATGTCCGGTGAATACAGCGGGTGGGGTAGAACTTCCCATTGAAGTGTTTCCAGGTAAGTTTTGACTGGTTTTGCCACATGTGGCCGAGCATTATCATGTAATAAAATCACTTTGTCGTGTCTCTGCTCGTATAGTGGCCGCTTTTCTTTCAGAGCGCGACTCAAACGCATCAACTGAAGTCGATAGCGAGCTCCCGTGATAGTTTCATTAGGTTTAAGCAGCTCATAATAAATTACGCCCTGCTGATCCCACCAAATGCAGAGAAGAAGCTTAGAACCATGGATATTTGGTTTTGGCGACGATGTTGATGCGTGACCCGGCATGCCCCACGATTTTTTTCGCTTTGGATTGTCGTAGTGAATCCACTTTTCATCCCCAGTGACGATACGGTGCAGAAAACCTTTTCTCTTTTGCCGTTGAAGCAACAATTCACACATGAGAAAACGTCGTTCTACGTCTCTCGGCTTCAACTCATACGGCACCCAATGCCCTTGCTTTTGGATCATTCCTAACGCTTTTAAACGTTTTGAAACTGTTGACGCATCTACTTGTAACGTTTTCCCGAGCTCTACTAACGTCTGACATGGATCTTCTTCAAGCAATGCCTCCAATTCTGTCTTCAAATTTTGTCGGTGCTCCAGAACGCTCTTTGTCTTCAAGGTCAAAATCATTACTTTTGAACCAGTCAAACCAGTCTCTGCACGTTGTATTCGACAAAGCATTGTCTCAACGAGAATTCTGTGTGCTTCTCCTGCAGATTTTTTCTGAATAAAGCAGTGCAATAAAATTCACACTTTATTTGGTACAAAAGTACACATTTTCACAAAGGCAAAATAAATATGTAGTTGACACTGTAGTAAACACTATTCTACTATAATTTGAGGTTACATATAGTACTACTTTGGTGATTCGTTACCGTACGAAATTCCATGCACAGAGTGCCGCAACGCCATCTTTCAAAAAACAGCGAGAACTTATTAAAGGTCCTATTATGAAAATTAAATATATTTTTTATTTGCTTCAGTTTAATTTTCTTTTATTAAGTACGGCCGTGGCGCAGGGCACAAGCGTATGACTGACTGTGTTTGTGTGTGTGACTGTAAACGCGCCAGATTGTAAGTTCGATTCCCACACAAGGAAATAAAATATTAAATCTTTTTAACGGACTTTTGTAAAACGAGGAGGTTATCAATTCGAGTGTATTTTTTTGTTTATTACTTCAGAACTTTTGACTCGGTGAACCGATTTTGATGATTCTTTTTTATTTGGAGGCTGGTGTTTCCCGAGTCCATTGCCCTATTTGGTCCATTTTTGACAATATTAGCCATGAGAAAATCACTCAGTCTTTAATTTGTATTAAGTATTTTTTTGTTAAAAATTATAATTATCATTTCTTTGTGTGGGTGTCGAGGCGAAGCGCGGAATTGAATTCCGCCACTCAACACGCAATGCCTCTAGAATTCGGCTAAAATTGGGGAACGGAAGTTCTTAATGGGGACGGAGTGTTTTAACACTGAGTTCCCCCTCTGCCTATGCCATATAGTAGGGTACTACTCTGTGCGGGTTAAAAAAAGTGTTTATATTATTTGAAAATAAATGACATTGGATACTTTAAAAATAATGTTTGTTATTGTATATTTGTCAAAAATAATAACTTGTGTAATCTGTACGTAATACAAGTACATACCTACGTAATGAGTCAGAGCTGTACATACGTGTGCAGTACAGTTTGTTTAGTAAATTGTATTTTGTAACACTAGTTAGTTAGAATAACTTTGATTTTCGAATTTGAAAGATAAAAATTTGTAAAATTGGGAAAAAATATTTAACGAATCTTTATAAATTATGCGAAAAGATAAAGTATCAATAATACATAATGTCTCTAATAATATTTTCATAATTTTTATTTAACCTACAAAAATAATTATGAACCATAGCAGCTATCTAATGCATGTTTATATACCTATTCGTTAACGCCCAATATTAATAACCTATCTCCAACGTCAATCTTAGATTGTTTCATATATAATAATAATAATAATAATAATATATCTATCCAATCTAGAGATTAATCTAACAGAAACAATCTAAGATAGAAACAAAGAAGTAAACTAAAAGATAGAAACAATCTAAGATTGACGTTGGAGATAGGTTATTAATATTGGGCGTAAAAGGACCAAAATCTTTTCTTTCGTTGTAAAATATTGTAGAATAATTTTATTGGAAAACGGTTTGTCGATTATGAGGCCAGTCGTGGCGCAGCGGCACGAGGTGTGACTGTAAAACCGACTGGTTGTGGGTTCGATCCCCACTCGAGGAGATGAAATATTTACTTAAATTTATATTTCCATTTCTTCGCTCTGGTGTCGAGGATAGGCGCGGCGTTGAGTTCTGCCACTCATCACGCAATTCCTCCAGAATTCGGCAGAAAGTGGGGAACGGAGTGTCTTAACACTAGGTTCCCTCTGCCTACCCTGCTGTGTGCGGGATACAGCGTGAAGCTGATTTATTTTTAATCTTACCATGATATACAAATATTTTTATAATATATTACATACGTGAAGTTAGTTCACGTAACTTTTATTTTAATAACTCATAAATGACTTGAGAACGCTCATGATTTATTAATATACAGGGTGGAAGCGTCAGCGTTCCTTTTACGGGAACAGCATATAGGGTAAAATATTTTAAACCCATGCCTAAAGAAATTAATCAAAATACAGTTTAGATGTAGGATTTTTTTTTATTTCACGATGTTTATCCATACCTATATTTCGTGTGGCGCATTACGCATACATATCAATAACGTAAACACATACTACTACCAAAATACTACTAAAGGTTAAACAACTTTGAACTTTGCCGCCAATACCTACGACTCAATTTCGGAATGAGGTGTATGCGGCGATTTCCCTTTGATAGGCTTATGTCTGCGTGCGTCGTTCTTGACAAATGTAGTGAAAAAATCACTTTTTCATTTTTCAAAGTGAAAAAATCACTTTCATTTTTCAAAGCGAAAAAATCACTTTCATTTTCCAAAGTAAAAAAAATCACTTTCATTTTTGGGGTTTTTTTTTAAATGTATTAGGCTTTTATATAGATTAAACTGTGGTTTCATTTAAAGTGGTGCTGACAAAATCACTCTGTATATTAAATTCTAATTCATACATATTTTAAATAACCATCACATTTCCTAATGTATAAATATACTATTGTAAAGAGAAATTTGATTTTTTTTTATTATAAATTTGCTTAAATAACATGATACTAACGGCAAACACATAATATTTGGAATAGAATCTTTATTGTCCTTGAATCTGTTAAGCCATTGAAAGTAATAAATAACACTGGACCATTGCTTTGATACAGGCGCACCTAACTCAAAAATATTGCCATTCCATTATGTTGTATGTATGTGCGTGATTTTCGATTAAAATTTATGTACTTATATATCGTAAAAAAAATCATTCTCAAATTAAGTTTGTTGTGTTTTCGGTAATATTACTCTATAAAAGTAATAATCATTAAAATGTATTGGCATCTTGTAAAACTTAAAAGTGGTTGTTACTTTTCAGAGAGTCGTTCATCGTGTGGTGGCGGTGGTGGATCGGAGGGGTCGGAGGGGCGTGCGTCGTGGCGGGTTACGCTAGACCACGACCTGGTGGAAACCCTTAGTGCAATTTACCCGGAGTGGTTCAAGCAGCCGCGACGAGATCGTAGCAGGGCAGCATCGCCCTCGCACTCGCCAATCTCACCGCGAACCCCCTCGACGCCTCCGGAAGACGATACTTTCAGGTAATCAATATATTTGATGTCCTGCAAAATGTTTGAATATCAATTATAATCTTAAAACTTTTATTATACTCATTCCGTATGGGCGATAATATTAATTTATATGAATTTTAGTTTTTGTAGTTCGGGTGCAGAAGAAATGGCTTGTCGGCAAGCGAGCGGCAGCGGGGCAAGCGAGCCCCCCAGCTCGCCCCCACGAGCTTCGCCTCCAAAAGTTATTGTCGACGACAGCCCATTGCAGCCGGCCATAGGCAAACATAAAGAATGTAAGTGATAGTTCAGTCAAATAACAAATTTTTACTGCTTCTGTTCTGTTAGCCAGCATTAAGTACTGCTTTCTGTTTTAATTTAAAGAGCAATGTGATTATTATAATTTCACATGATGTGGATTTATTAATAATAATTATTGAGTGTAATAACGTGCGCGATCTAAACGAGATAAGCAAAGTTTTATTATAATTTAATATAATTAGTCTTATACATTTCTAAATCGTGATAAATAAACTTACATAACACCAATGCTTTGAAAATAACAAATAACATAAAAAATAACAGCGAATAAACCGTTACGTGTTCACATCCACGTAGGACAACAAGTTTAAAAATATAGTCAATAACAAATGTAAGAACTAATTTAAAACAAATATATTTTCCTAGTAGTCATTACGTTTACGCCCGTTGAATTGTAGGATTCTGATGTTTTTTCTATTATAATACAATACATCAAAAATACATGTGCATTTGTGCAGTCTAAAATAATTTAGATTTTACTCAATACCTTGAATTGCAAATTATATTATATCACGTACATTTTAATATCAAACAGCCCGACAATGACTAAATTGCTATGCGGATCCAAAAATATTTACTAATTCTATTACAACGAAAGACGATAAAATGTTCGTAAAATACATTACGAGAATACACGAAAAATATAGTCGCGAGACCCATTCTAACGACATCGTTAAATTTTAAGAGAATATATTTTTATTGCGACCCACGTCATACGACACGTGGACACGTTTACGAGGGTTAATTTATTTAATATAATAAGATTTACACGTACAATTTCAAGCATATTTCAAAAGATTAAAAATAACACTAGATAATGGTACACTGCAGTAAGCCCAGTAACCCACAATAAGCATCCCATCGGTGGTGAATGTTTCGTCTGTAATACGGTCGCGGCATAACACTAGTTTCCTTGTGCAGTGTTTATTTATATTGGCGCGTTGCCAACGTTGTACGCCCGTCGTTCTGCTCTTAGCTCGTCTACAGCAAACAAGAATATAGTTCTGTATTCACCTTCGCCCACGCCCCCTTCACATCTTTATCGATATAATCGTAATAATATATCGATCGACGTATCGACCGCCGACGCTCAAATACTCCATATGTTACGTCAAAATTCGTCACCTGGCGTCATATTATTCCTTCTCAAATGTAACTCAATAAAATCTAATTGGATCAAAGTAAACATTAATCAAAATTCACCAGTACAATTTATTAGGTGTCGGCTGGTTAAAGTCTCTCGTTGCTTATACGGATAAATTGTTTTTCAATATTGCTGTTGTGTCCAAACAGGAAAAGATGTCTATAAATTAATTCAATAATAACAATATATATGATAACATTTAAATATGTTTATTTTTACAGCGTTAAAGGTGAAGCTTTCGATGCGACCACCTCTTAACCAGCTTGTGGCGAAAGGAATCATGCCACGTAAGTAATAACTAACATAGACTTATATTTGGGTTCTAAAAGTTTACTATAAGTAGAACAATTACTAATCAACTAATCATGCAAATGACGAGTCTTGGTTAGGCGCCCAAACGCCTGCGCAGCTCCCAACTAAATTTCAACGTGGGCGATGGAATTTTATTTACGGTCTAAACACCACAGCTAATGAGATTTTCTGACCGATTGGCAAAGAAATGAACATTTTTTGTTATTATAGAATACAAACAAATTAAATTTTTGCAATAATTGTCTTTGTATATGTTTAACATTGATTTTATTTATTTGCAGCATCAAAAACACCTCCGGCGTTTTTTAAACAAAGAATGCAATTAGAAAGAGCAAAGACGGGAGATTTGCTAAAGGCAAAAATACAGAGTCGCCCAGATCGGCAGGAACTGGAAAGAAGACACATATTAGAGCAGGTATGTTGCGTTACGTTGTTTTTATAATTAACATTTATTCAATATGTATTTTAATATAGTAAAATGAATTATCTATATGTGAAATTTCAGGAGAGCCATGTAGACCCCAGTTTAGCTGAGAAGCAACGAATGTTAAAAAAAGCTCGTCTGGCAGACCAACTTAACGATCAGATATCCCATCGTCCTGGCCCTTTGGAGCTTATTAAGAAAAATATCCTTCATACTGAAGAAACAATAGAAACAGCTGTCAAAAGTGGTGTACTCGCTTTTAAAGCGACTAGCGAGGGCGCTTCTGGGCGTCCACAACATCCTTCTTCGTACTGCGGTCCCGTCGAGGAAGTGTCCCCGTCCCCGTCGCCACCCTCCACCTTGTCGCCTGCTAGCATCACCGGCGAGGCACAGCATCCTGCGCCCGGGAAAGAGAGGCCGAAGCGTCCCAAGCAAAAACCTAAACAACTTCCAAAGTCCCGACTAAAGTTCCACGAATATAAAGGACCTCCTAATGCACAAAAAGCTTCATCACCTCCGGGCTCCGTTGAGACTCCGTACGAGCTTCTTCTCCAACAGCAAAAACTGTTGCTACAACTACACACCGGACAATTAATGCTGCCGGCATCCCCAGCGGGCTCCTCCGCCGGTTCCGTGGCTTCCGAAACCTCCGACACACTGGCGCCTCCCCCGCCGCCTCTCCCGCCCGCGCCCTCTATATCTTTAGCCGCGGCGAGATTCGAAGACATGAAAGTGTCAGACTTGCGCGCCGAATGCAAGAGACGGAATCTTCGCGTTTCGGGCCCCAAGCCGCAACTGATCGATCGGTTACGCCCGTTTCTTCTGGAGATGCAGGAGGAGCCACCTCGGTCGCCCGCATCCGTGGCGTCCGTCGCGTCGCCGGAGTCGCGCGCCGAGTCGGAGCCATCGGAGGACATCGTGCAGTCGCAGCGCCGCCTCATCGAGGAGCTGGAGCGGCAGCTGGAGGAGTCACGTCAGCAGTTGGAGGCGGTGCGCCGCGAGGCCACGGGCGCGGCCGCCAGCGACCAGAGCCGCCGCCTGCTGCAGGCGCACCTCAGCGTGACGCAGCTGCGCGCCAAGCTGGACGCGTTGCAGCACGCGCCCCCGCCGCCGCCGCCGCCGCGCTACCTACTGGCCGCGCCCGACGCCGCGCCCGACCGCTTCTTGCGCCTCTTCACCGTCACGTCGCCGCCCGCCGCCGCCTCCGATGGTTGCGCGGATGCCGCACCCTCCAAGCAGGCCAACCAGGCCTACATCCTCAATGGGGTTAAAGTGGTCCCCATTGCGATCGTCCCGACTGCGCACTACGAGCCCGAGCGCGCGCCTCCTGCGCCCGCCGCGCCCGCCGCGCCCCCTGTAACCACCGCACCGCCACACCACAGTGCCGAGGACAGTCAGATAATGGACGACGTTCTCGAAATACTAGTACAGAACGGTGAGCTTCCACCATCAGCGGTTGGAAATGTGACTCCGAATAGGTCTATCGACGCAGGCTATCTCACCGCCGGCTCGAATGAATATACCCCGACGGATATTATGGGAGATGATTTACTTGGTGAGACCCACTTGCCGGACTCCCTGGACGGTAGTATCCTGCAGAGAGAACTCAGCGATGTCTCTCATCAATTGATGAATCATACGGACTTAAACCACATCAATAGTAGATGTGACGTTGGCCACTTGTCTGATATTGACGCCGATTTGAATGTCGATATGTTGACGAACAACGAATTCCACACAAACTTTGTCAATTCGGATTCAAGTCCGGGAAACCACGACGACCTATTCGACAGACTGCTCGCGGGCGATGGCGACGACAGCAACAACGCCATGGATATAGACGTACCGGAGCGCATGAGCATGACGCCTCTGGCCAACGGGGATCTGCTCGATCATACTCGCGTCGGGTTCGAAGACATGAACGATCTATCGCTGCCGCCTTTCCACAACGAGGACACACGCCACAACACTTACGACGAGCAAGACTACGAATTTGACTTTAACAACTTCGAGCTAAGTCCCAGTATGAATGTAGATAGCGATACCTGTGATTATATGAACACGGAGTTGATTCCCAACTTATTCGGTCGCGGCCACATGCCACAGTGCGACCCGGTGCTAAGCGGGGTGTTGGCGCGCCCGCCACGCCCCTCTAGGAAACACTACTCTTAGGAATCGAGGCGACGCTCTCTATACCTATACTATGATCTCTTTATGCCGCATGTTGTCATATCCAACAGTCACAGTGGTCAACAGGCGCTGTGTCATTGTACTCTAGACACCACCTCAACCTGGCGTTCACTTTTCAAGCTACTGGGTAGCGATTAAAATAACGCGCTAGTCTCGTGTCACGCTCTTGTAACACACTCTTCCAAGATGGTGACTTAGTAAGCAATAGGAAGTAAACTAGTATTTAATTACATGAAACACATAGTGTTTGCAGTGAGAGGACTGAATGGATACTACTTGGTACTTAATATATGTTTAAATTGCTAGTGTTTAAATAGTTAAGTGATTTGTGTTTTATTTATTAGTGAGTGTTAAGCGCCATTCACCAACATGCGCGCAGTAGTAGTGACATACTTGGCTCACATACAATATATCCTTATTATTTACTGTGGCATATCTACTTATGTATATAGTGAAAACGTAATAATAATACTCAACATAGTTGTGGATAACTGCATTCCGCCCGATGACTAAAACTTACGGGAAAAAATATCATAAGGGATGATACTTCCTGTACATATTGAGATGGAATTATCATTAAGACCATTTGAGGCCTTGCTAATTTCCCTATCACTAATGACATTCCAAGTCTTGTTGAATTGCAATTCAGAGCAAATGCAAATATCTATTTCGAAATGAGATAAAAATTCACAAAAAAGTAAATACGTAATGAATCCTACTACCTAAAAAGTAAACAAGAGAAACAAGTGCATTCACAAGCCATTGTCATGGGTGGGACCAGGTGGGGAACAATGTTAGATATGAATTCATTTAGTTAAAGTAGCAGTAGGACCAAACTCCACGCGTACAATAATTTATGCAGGCATTCCTACCTCATTGTTTGTAAATTGTACCTATAACTTCCACTTATTGTTTAAGTCTATAGACCCTTCATAAGTTTGATGTTTGTGTGGTGTAATTGAAACAATGAATATTCTTCTGTTAATTTGTTAAATATTATTATAAATATTGTATGAACGTAACATTCTTGAAAAAATATCATTCCAGTGTATTATCTAAAGTTTAGGATAGGTGCACCTTATCTATAATTGTTATTGAACAATGTGAGGAGTGCTTGCATATATTTTTGTAGTATTATTTATTTACATGCCCATTTTAAAATACCTACTGATTTTGTTCAAATGTGTGCATTAGACGTGTTTTAGTATATTATTTGGCGTTCATGTTCGAATTTCCGAGTGAAGAGCACTATCTAGTAACGGAATCAATATGCCATTATTTGCATTTATTTATATTGTTAATTTTTAATACCGATTTCGACAACGAACGTGGCTCCAGAGCCGGATGTGCCAATGTTAAAATGTTTACAAAAATTAAAATTTAATGACTTGTTCCATAAGTAGTTTACATTTTAAAAATAAATTAAAGTTCTTTTGTCAATGGTGTGAATGTCTGTTGGTGGTAATATGTGATGGTACTTTAGAGAGTCAATTAATATTAAAGTACATTCACATATGGTTTGGTGCTATACATTTGTAAGTATTTATAGTTGTGTTATATGTTTTAGTCACAACTTGAAGGTTGCAGGTCCTGATTAAAAGTGACAGGACATAGCTATACATATTAACCGACGATGGGAGATGTATTAATATAACAACTAAAATCAATCAAGTATGTTTTGTTTTTGCTTTACTAAAAATTAAGTAATATTCCATTATCTAAGTAAATTTAAACTAACTATTTTAAAATATTTATTAAATTTCTATTTGCTCATCCAAATTGTACCTATCCATTCTAGCAAATTATTATTTTTTCGTGTATATTTGTAGGGGAAGTGTTACGCGTGCTACCGTGATTTACGTAACAGCGTGTGTTTCATTTTGTGAACCACTTCGGTGAATTAGCATAAATTTTTGTATTTAACAATAAATAAAGTGAGATTAAAGTTTTGATAAATGTGTATATTGTATGTATTGTATCTGCGTATTTGTTATTGTTGTAATTATTATAGGAGAGTTTTAACATTTGTTTTCTATTAGTTAATATTCCGAAGTGATATACAGTGCTGAATTTATATAATTTTGGCAGTTTACATTAACTAGTTATGGATAGAACTGGCTTCGTTATATTGCTTCCATTAACCAAAATATGTCGTCTAATCTTTTGTATTTACCATTACACTTTGATTTGATAATATATATAATATAATAATAACAATAATTATATAAACAATAGTACTCATGTAAGTTTTATGGCAGAGCCAAGTATTCATAACTTTGTGATAAATAATCCTGAATGTTAATGTACATTTAGATTTTTTACCTTGCCGTATAATGAAGCCTTGTATATATTTACCAAGCCTTTACTAGTATAAGGTATTGTTGAAAAAATTTTTGACATAAAATGTTGTTTTAGTTTTTATTTACGCTCCTTGTTATATAAATAGTTAATAGGCAACACTATATCCTGTGCTCAGACTTTAGGTCGAGATCCCATTGCTTAAGGGATCTAGTGTTGCCAAACTATCGATAGTTCCGCCATCGATAGTTTTAATCTAAAAAAGCCTATACAATCGATAGTATCGATCTTATCGATAGTTTAGAAGAATACAATCGGCCAAGTGCAATACTATCTGTAGTATCGTATTTTCTAATCGGAAAGTAATCAATACAATCGACAGTATCGATACTATTGAATGTCTAGGAAACAATAGTATCGATACAATCTATAGTATCGATACCATCGATTGTTTTGCACTATCGATTATTTGCTAATTCACGATAGTATTGAGTATGATTCTTAATCTTAGTTACAAGATGAAATGAAAAGAACAAAATACATCTTTATTATATTTCTTTCAATGATGATGTTTTTAGTAAAGCACCCCTACTGTCTCTGTCTGTCACATAATAATCTAGTAATTATGCTCGTATAGTTTACATAAACAATACTATCGCAAATTAGCATGCAATCGATACACAACAATCGATAGTATTGATACTATCGATACTATCGTTTCCTTGAAATTCAATAGTATCGATACTATTGATAGTATCGATATCTTTCTGACTGTGTATCTTTCTGAGATACGATACTATCGATAATATCGATAGTATTGTACCCTTTTGAACTATCGATAGTTTCGATACTATCTATTTAATCGATACTATCGATTATAATATCGATAGTCCTTCTATCGGACTACTATCGATAGAATATCGAAATCTTATCGATAGTCCATTATCGATCGACAACACTATAGGGATCAGTTATTCTAATGAAACTTATATTTAAGGATGATACATGATAGTATAATAGATTACACTAGGGTGCCTAAAAGAATCCTGCCGCAATCACCTTTAATTAATGTTTTTCGTAACTCGTTTTTGGAGAAAATTGCACTCGTATGTTTTTTTATGAAAATCGCACATCATTTGAAAGACAATCGCATAAGGAATTGGAAAAACAATGGTTGCCAGCAAGCCCAGGGTTGCCTGGTTTAAACAGGTCACTTAATGTTAACATTTGCACTCATGTATTTTTAATGAATTATATATCAAAAGCAAAGCTTATTTATTTCTCATCACTAAAAGACATGGTTGCCTGGAAAATAACTGCCGCAAGCAACGGTTGTCATCATTTGAAATATTTTATTCCGATTCCGTTTGACTGAGAATAGACGATGAAATGGGCGGTTTGCCTTATGTTTTAAAATAAAATATTATATAACAGAAGGTCAATCTTAAAATTGATGTTTATTCTAGCTCTTATCTATCATTTAATAGGTGAAACCCTATTAAATGATGATTTTAATCATATTAAGTACATACAAAAAACTATTTAAACATGAAATCATCCTTATTTTTCAAGTGAAATAATGAATCCATGATATTAAGACTGCTAAATCTATTTTCTAAATACTAATACTCATTTAAATTATCATTTTAAAACGACTAAATTAACTAATTAAATAAAGGTTTCAAATATCGATCTATTATAAGATATTAATTACATCAAGTTTCCTTAACATAATCAAGGGTGACCATTATTGCAGATATTTTATTTATTAATTAAGAAAATATGGAAAATTACCTTTTTTATAAACTCAATCTCTCTCTTGGTCCTCAAAGAAAAATATATAATATTAAACATTAAATTTAATTAAACTTGTTAAACATTCATTATACTTACGTTTTGCATTAGAAAATAATTGAAAAATAAAAATCAAATCAGATTCACGCTGTATCCCGCACACAGCAGGGTAGGCAGAGGGCACCTAGTGTTATGACACCCACCAGTTCCCCACTTTCTGCCGAATTCTGGACGCATTGCGTGTTGAGTGGCAGAACTCAACGCCGCGCTTGGCCTCGACATCAGAACGAAGAAATGAAAATATAAATTTAAATAAATATTTCATTTCTTCGAGTGGGGATTTAACCAACAACCAGTCACCAAGTATGCAGTCATACTGTAAACTGCTTCTGCGCCACGACCTATGGTAATTTAGTTCACTCATTACTTAGTATAGTATTCATTTGGTGCAATAATGTTACGTATTTGTAAGATATTACTGAAGTTACACCAAGAATATGAGTATGTAAGTGTTACCCATTATATAAGCTTAGATAATTAAGTATTCAATGAAATCTCTCTTTAGTTTATTAAAGATCTGGGCCTCTCTGGATATATCACTAATTCATACTAGAATATACTTCAAAAATGGAATTTGTAAAATAATATTTTATTAAGAATCTCCATATTTGATCTCCACTCGAGGAAATGAAATACTTATTTAAAATGTATATTTCCATTTCTTCGCTCTGGTGTCGTAAAAAAAAGCGCGCTGTTTAGCTACTCCACTTTCAGAATTCACAGGAAAGTAGAGAACAGTATGTCTTAACACTAGATTTCCTCTGCCTACCATGCTTTGTACCATGCACAGGATACAGCGTGAAGTAGATATTTTTAAGATTATTAAGCAGCAATAAACGTCGATCATCCCTATCTGTTGTTTAAATTGAATTTATTATCTGTGACATGTACATTTCTATTCTTTATAATCTATACTATATTAAATAATAATCTATTCTACAATATTTGTGGTAACTTTCATACTGAATTTTAAAAATAAATGTTATAGACCAATCTATAGTGCGAAGGAAGGTGTTAATATATTTATAAATTGTATTATAAGCACTAATATCAATTAAGCGAGCTTATAAAACTTTAGTGTTGCGGTGTAAAAGTAGTTATGATATTAGCTGAAACCTTGTTGTTTTCCATTGCTCTGATCGATAGCGGTGCAATTTTGTTTCTTTTAGTTTACTATATAATTACGTTATCTGACTTAGAATGTGATTATTTAAACGCCCAAGAGTGCTGTGAAAAACTAAATTATTGGTTGCTACCTAAATATATTGCCCATTCGTTAATTACTATTTTATTATTATTACATGGTCAGGTTATACTATTTTTGTTGAATTTGCCTATGCTGATATGGTTGACATTTGAATATTTTACAATACCACAAGGTAATTTAGGCGCATATGATCCTGCAGAAATTCACAATAGGGGTCAATTGAAAAAACATCTTAGAGCTGTTATAATATATATTGTGTATTATTTAATATTTTTCTTCATCTATTTGTATTGCTTTATTCTTGCACTATTAAAAGGTGATCCAATTCATCGAGGTGATTATGATATAGTGACAGAAATTTAACAAAAAAAAAATGTCAGAAGGGTCCCAGAACGCTACATGCATGGAGGAGTCCATTAAGAGTGACAATAGAAATTCTGGGGACGAATCTGACACAAACAAATGTGTAAAATTACAATTAGATGACCATATTTCTGCATATTTAAATAAAACACATATTGAACCTAAATCAGAACAAAACAATTTAAGTGAACTGTTAGTGCAAAAGGTTTTCTTAAACTATATAATAGTAAAGCAAATACTAAGCAACCTTCCCTGGCAGGACAAGCTATTGTGTAAAGAAGTATGCAAAACTTGGCATTCCGCTATGCAGTCATTGAAAAAAGAGCAGCTTAGTCCAGAAGATTTTGTGTTGGACCTTCGCTTTAAATCTAATAAAGCTTCTGTTAAATACAAGCAGTCTGGAAAATTTTATAATGAGCCATTAGTTGTTATGATTTTTACTAATTCTGCTGGTTTTTGCTTAACTAGTTTCTGTAATAAAATACAACCCCCTACATGCCCTGAACCCTGTAATAAAGAACATGCCTGTAAGTTAAAACAATAAATACATATATTTTTATATGTCTTCATGAGTGATTTGAAATAATAAGCGAAATCCTATTTTGTTTCAGTATTGGATATGATTCATAAATTTAGCAGTGCACCAAAAGATTGTTTGAATATTATGAAATGTGAATATTTATCGTACATGCCTCTTCCCCATTCAATAACATATAAGCATTATATAACACATTTAAAACCTTTACCATTTATGGGAGGACTGTACATTCCTGCTATACCAGATGTAAAATATCACACACTTGATTTAAGGACATATGCTTCTATGAAACGCAGTTATTGTGATTATGTAAATAAATTAACAAAAGACAGAATTGTAAAAGGTGTACTAGTCTTTGTAACTGACAAATATTTATTACATCCTGTGGAGGATATCATATTCATAAATTACTTGAAAGATATGTAAGTGTATATTTTGTATTTGTAAATTTATGTGCTTTGGCACATAAACTAATTTGTAGTATAAATCTGTATTTAGCACATAAAATGTTTAAGAAATGTACTTTACATTTTAAAAATCAGCTTCACACTGTGTCTCGAACACAGAAATGTATGCAAAGGGAACCTTGTGTTAAGACACTCCATTGCCCACTTTCCGCCGAGTTCTGGAGGCATTGCATGTTGAGTGGCGGAACTCAACGTCGCGCTTTGCCTCTACACTAGAGCAAAGAAATGAAAATATAAATGTAAAAATAAAAATGTAAATATTTAATTTCCTCAAATGGGGATCGAACCCACAATCAGACGATTTTACAGTCACACTTTGTGCCCCAGCGATATGACTGGCTACAACTATGATTTTACATTTTAAATATCAAAAATAATTATATAAGCTTTTGTAAGCTACTACTAGTCCTAAATTGACTTAAGCTTATTAAATGTCGAAAGCAACAAATGCATATGAAGCCAGTTGTGCTGCACAAAGTGTGACTGTAAATATGACAGATTGTGGATTTGATTACCACTTAAAGAAATTAAATATTTAATATATTAATTTCTTCACTCTGGTATAGCCAAATTGTATGAAAGTCTTTAAACATTGTAGCCTGTTGAATAGTTTTTGCGCAAAAAAATAATTAATATTCATCCTCACAAATTTTCTCATGTATATATTATTAGTATGAAATATTTACTTTTCAGCCAACCAGACAACCCTTATGCTCTTGGAGGGTGTATAATAGAAGACACAATATTTCAAGAGTGTTATTTAAACGACATCATTGATGGGGTAAATAATAAAGAAACCTTTGTTAGTGAGAATTTAATTTCGATGGGTTTCTTTACAGTACCAAAGAGTAATCCGGAAAATGAGTATAATTTTAGTATGTATTCATTAGTCATACCAGCATCAGATATTGTGAAGACTAAAATACAGGACAATATTAATGAGGTAATATTATTTTGCTTTGTTCAACCTATAATAATTTAAGTAAATTTCAATAAAGTAAAAGACTATGACTAGAATATATATTTTTTTAAAAGACTATGTGACAACCAAGTGTGAGTTGGATTCGTGCACTGAGGGTTGCACACCAATTACATAATTGTAAGTCAAAGGAAAGTACAGCTAAAAAAGTTGACCAATTTAAATTTCCTTTCATTTTGTTATGCACTCATATATTATAAAATGAGGTACCAAAAAAAGTTTGCAATGGATTTTTGTTATGCTTCAACCTGTATCCTGTATAATTTTGCGTGTTAAGTGGGAAAATTCAACGACGCGCTTTGTCTTTGACCGGAGCGAAGAAATGAAAATATTAATAGTTTGTTTCCCCTAGTGGGAATTGTTGCATTTACAGTTGTACTGTTATGCCTCTGCGCTGCTATGTATAATGTTTATAGATTTTGCACTCCAAAATCATACTTTTATACATCAAATTCGTCTTTTACTCTTTTAATTCATCCTTTGACACATTAAATTTGCATTTTATATAAATTAATTTAAAAATAAACATTGAGAAATTACATATTTACTACCAAATTATTCAGTTTAAAATATTAAATCGCTAAACAAAAAACTCTTCCCTAAAAATTTATTACTTAATCTTAGAAGAAAAGTGTACATTGAGAGATACAGCGTGAAATTGCTAGATTTGAATCATTCTGTTTGTTGTAATTTCAGCATGAATGTTAAAATTCTTACAATACTAAATATATTTCCTAATTTTTGTTAAACAGTTTGCTAAGAGGGTGCCACAGTATGAACATAGTGTGGCGCTTAAGTTATCATGCATTGGCAGGGATCAGAAGCACACTTACGAGCAAAACTGTTTCCGAGCTGCGTTTCCTAATACAAGAATTATTGGTTGCTATGGCAATGGAGAATTGGGTCATAATTACCCTGAAAAACCTCAAAAAGATACTGTCAGTGACCTAGTGAAGAGACAGCGTTTGGATTGTCCCAATCAATTTGACATTATATATTCATATTCCACAGTGTTTGTGTATATAGGATGGGGTAAGGTTACATTATTAAAAACCAAACAATAGATTTATTGTTTTGATATTTAAAAGGTGTGCTTTTTTGTAATACAACAGTATATAGTAGTTGAAGAACATAAAATATCCTTTTTTGAAGCTAGTTTAAAATATGTGTCTGGTATTTAAACTGCTATTTTCATAAAATATTAAAACACTACGAATATATTAAATTGTAGAAGCTAACATTACAAAATTGTGCTTAACTTATTTATTTGTGTTTTTTTATCTGTGCTAATGTGGTATATTTTTTTATTAAGATTAAGGTTATAGAATAAGTAAATATTTATTGATATCATAAATCTTGCTTAATAATCACTGGCTTGTATATATTACGCTTAATAATACTAACATTTACATCTTATCAATAGTCTAAACTACAACAACTAGTTATATGAAAAAAACTAATAACAATATTTTTCTTAAGTAATAAGGACATTTCTTCATATTTTAAGTATAATTTGCTTGGTAAATTTTACCTAATTATGAAAGTATTTTGATAAAATTATATAATGTTTATAAGATATTGGTAAAAAGATTAAAAAAATCGATACAACAGGTTTTTTTGTTTCCTGACCAAGATTTAAGTGTGACATTTTTATTCATAGAGTAAAGGTGGGAAAGGGTCCTAAATTTTGTGATATCATCACATCTGAAAATTAATAGATATCTGTTTATACATACACGAAATTTGTGTGACAACGACAATTTGTAAACCGCTTAAATATTTTTTAGCTGTAAAATTTTAAGATAAGGAAGGAGGGCAAAAATTTGTGAAAGAAAGGATGAACATTTTTAAATTTTTTAATGGCCCCTAGAAGCTCAGGGCTTCAACCTTACGGGACCTCGAATGGCCTGTACATAATTGCAACATCGTATAATTACAACATCGTATAGTATAAATTAGAATCATTATTTTTGAATTCCATTTTCCAACTAGGCCCTAATGAACTAATTACCTTTTGCCTATGTTGATATGGAAAAAAATAGCGGATAATTGCTAGAAAAAACGCTTGAGGAAAAAAGTACATGTAAAATAAATAGCACCACCATTAAGAACTTATGGTACCTATATTCCTTTTCCTATTAATATAATTGATAATTATATGTAATGATATACTAGATTGTATAATTCTCAAAATATATATATAATAAAATCGGTGTTATTTTATAAAATACATATAGATTTTAAGTAATGTGCTGTATTATTATGTAGAGTAAACTATTTGATAAATATATGCATTTGAAATATGTCTATTTTATTAATTACAAAATATAATAGTCCATAGAAATGTAAAATTTTTTAGACCTTCGCGTTTTTCAAAGGATGTATTTTTTTATTATTATAACCTTAAGTTCAAGTAAGTTGTAATAAGAAAAAAAAATCGTCATTTGCTACAAATTAAACTATCTATAACTTTGCCCCTATTACTTTTTATCATAAAATGGAAAATAGAAAAACTATAAACAAAAATGTTTGTTTTTTTATTAACAAATTTTCTTCAGAATATAAATAAATATATTCTACGAAGGTGCAGAGGGTGCAGTCCCAAACCTGGACCGCACCGTTGACACCGTTACTGTTGATAATACAATATGAGAGGTAGTCGTTTAACTATTATACTGGGAACAGACCGGAACTAATACATTTTATTACGTTGACTGTACTACAGTCAGTGGCTAGAGAGTAATTATGTGGATTCCTACCTAACTCGGAGCAATTAATATTAAATTTAAAGTATATTTAAATTTAAGATAGAATGGAGTATCTTGCCACTAGGTTCTCTCTGCCAAGATAGGCAGAGAGAACCTAGTATCAAGACACTCGCTATGACTACTTCACGCTATGATAAAAGGGTGAAGCTGAAAAAACCACATTTATTCAAAAATCAATGTATGTAATAAACGAGTAATGGATTCTTTTTAAGTGATATTAAAATAGTGAAAACGTGCAAAACGAAAACGTTATTTTAGGTTACTATAATAAAAAATATAAAATGTTAAATAAAAGATATAAAATTATCATGAGGCCAGTCGTGGTGCAGTGGCACGAGGTGTGACTATAAAACGACCGGTTGTGGGTTCAATCCCCACTCGAGGAGATGAAATATTTATTTAAATTTTATATTTCCATTTCTTCGCTCTGGTGTCGAGGCTAAGCGCGGCGTTGAGTTCTGCCACTCAACACGCAATGCCTCCAGAATTCGGGAGAAAGTGGGGAACGGAGTGTCTTAACACTAGGTTCCCTCTGCCTACCCTGCTGTGAACTGATTTTTTTTTAAATTATCATTGAGTCTCAGCGTGTGACGTGACGGTTGTGAATTCTATTCCCACTCTTGGAAATGAATTATTTAATATGTTAATTTATTTGCTCTGTAACAAGACAAAGAACGGCGTCAAGTTCAGCCACCCAACACGCAATGTCTCAAAAATCTGACGGAGTGGAGGAAACGAATGTATTAATACTGGGTTCCCTCTGTCTACCCTGCAATATTTACGAGATACAGCGTGAAAATAAAAAACACTAAAGAAAATTAAAATAAAAACAATGTACTTATGAAAGTTGCACTAAAGATATTACTAGATATTGTAGGTTAATTTAAACGTAATGAAATTTATATAACAGATTGAAAGTACATTTATACATTTTCTCATTTACTCGCTTAATTTCGCGTCGCCGTGTAACAGTTAACATAAAATCGGATATATGTGCCTACTTGATCGTGGGCATGTAAACTGGTGCAGTAAACGGTGTCTCAAACAATAACGGCAGTAGGCTTGACTTCTTTTTAAACAAGGTATAGAAATGCATTATATGATGATTGTGTTATATTTCAATGTCCTCTTTACACTCTTTAATAGTGTTGGTATTGTTAATATTTTATATAAAAAAAAACTGACTTCTTTAATTTATCCCATAATCAGAACCTAACTAAACTTTCATCAAACTACTGATGTCTATCCTTTCCAATAAAAATCACCGTAATCGGCGATTTGTAAGACCTATGTGTTTTTCTTATGGATACCCACCATTTTCAGAAATCGACCAAATTAAAATGGGACCTCACGGGAAGCTCTACATTTCAAATAAAAAAAAAGAATCACTAAAATTGATTCACTTAGTCAAAAGTTCAGAGGTAACAAATAAAATCAATACAGTCGAATTGATAACCTCCTCCTTTAACAGAAGTTAAAAAAACGGTCAAGTGCAAGTCGTACTCGCCTGGCGAGGGTTCCATACCAATTTTATGATTATATATCAACTGTAATGTGACTCATAAAAGTCATTCATTTTGTGTGAAATGAATTTGAAATATAAGTTTAATAAACTAGACTACTATACTTCTATACTTTGTTCCGAAGTTTTTCTTTAATTGTACTGTCACTTCTTGTCAAATGTTATATTTCTAAATCCCCACAGGTGAAATTAATATCTTTTAAAAAAAAAAACGGACGGACGGAACGGAAAAAGGAACTATATATCTGTCCCTATATCTGTCAAAACCATTTATTTCAAGATCGCGTAAAGACTGAACTTTGGTTTATGCATCGTTTTTGCTGCATTTTGTACGAAATTAGCCTCGTAATAAAAACGTGGACTACTAATTACAAAAAAAAAATTCTAACCGCACAGTACGTCACAAACTTAAGCTTGGCAAGAAGTGAGAGCTTACAATACAAACAAAGAATAAAATACGAAAAATGGAAATGTATGTATATATATCTATAGTAAGAAATTTATATCAGAAGCGAGTCGTGGCGTAGGGGCATAAAGTGTGACTGTAAACGCGATTGCTTAGGGTTCGATTCCCACTCGAAGAAATAAAATATTTCACATTTTCATATCTTCGCTCTAATGTCGAGGCAATGCGTGGCGTAGAGTTTCGCCACTCAATACACAATGCCTCCAGAATTCGGAAGAAAATGGGGAACGGAGTGTCTTGGCACTAGGTTCCCTCTGTCTACTCTGCTGTGTGCGGAATACAGCAAAAAACTGACTTTTTTGTATTAATAAATAAATTTATCATGATTTTTTATATAAAAAAAAATTACAAACTTATATTTGTAGTTTATTTTACACAAATATAAGTTCACAAATTTGTGTGTAAGCGACGTTCTAGGACTTTTTTTTATTTTGGTACCGCATAGAATTGGTGGCGACATCCTCTCTATCATACTCGTATGAAAGGGACAATATTGTAATAGTCTGTTTCATACTCGTATGGAAGGGACAATATTGATATATAATCATGAAATTGGTACGAAACCCTCTGTAGGCGAGTACGACTTGCACTTGATTTGAACCGACTTCTGTAAAAGGAGAAGGTTATCAATTCATCTGTTTTGATTTTGTTTGTTACCTCTGAATTTTTGACTGGGTGGCTCAATTTTAATGATTGTTTTTTATTTAATATGTAGAGCTTCTCGTGAGGTCCCATTTTAATTTGGTCGATTTCTGAAAATGGTAGGTACGCATTAGAAAAACACATAGGTCTTACGCATCACCGATTACGGTGATTTTTTTTATTGGAAAGGATAGACTTCAAGGATAGTTTGATAAAAGTTTGGCTAGGTTCTGATTTCCGGTTGAAATTGAAGAAGTCGGTTTTTTTTGGATAAAAATTATGTAACCATTATAAATATTATATAACAAACAAGAACTATACTATTAAAGAGTGTAAAGAGGATATTGAAATATAACACAATCATCATTTAATGCATTTCTATACCTTTCTTAAAAAAGAAGTCAAGCTTAGTGCCATTATTTGAGCTAAACGTAAGGAATGTGACCGCCTACGCCACACGTGGAGCCCTCGCACTTGCAGATGATATGTTCCTCTTAGCTGGATGAGGGTAAATAGGACGTAAATTACGTAGATGATACAGAGAGATAGACATTTTATTGAGACACAAGTAAAAAATATAGAGTTAAATTAAGAACTCCTATCAAACGGAACAACTAATTCCAAGTTTTATTCGAACTTAATGTTAGTTCTTTATATACATATATTTTATATTCTATACACATATTTTTTTATTTGATTAAGTTATGTATTGCCTTTAGTGAAAACGGGGGCCCCTTGGGTTGCAGCCCAAAAAGCCCCATAGTCGGTGCGCCCCTGAATAAATATGAAATTTATAGTAATAAAAAAGTTAAAAAATATCATATGAAATGTAAGATATTTAGAATTTATGCTTGTCTATTTGTTTGTACACGTATATATTGGGAACTACGGATTTCATTAAAAAAAAATGTCTAAATATTAGGTTTGCCCAGAATATAGTTTGGAATTGAATTTGTAGGCTAGCCATCTGCTGTAGAACCATAATAATACATTTTAACTAGCATGTTATACAGCGAGCCGTTGTGGCGCAGTGGCACAGCGTGTGATTGCAAATGCGATGGTTGTGAATTTGATTGCTACTCGGTGGAATAATTGTTTTTTAATTGTGTACTTTCTCCACGCAGCGTTGTTTTCCCCATTGTATATAAATTTAGTCTAAATTTATATACAATGCGTGTAAATGGGAGTAGCATTATAAAGGATAGTCCAATGAACTATATCNTATGCGTATAAATGGGAGTAGCATTATAAAGGATAGTCCAATGAACTATATATATATATATATATATATATATATATATATATATATATATTATGTAAGTAGAGTTGCCTCTGATGGCAACAAAATGGCGGATGGTAGTATTTAGACAATCAATTCAATGAAACTAAAATATAGACATCTAATCCAAAAATAAATTATCTCTACTACTTTCTCAGTCTCGACAAAATATGCTCTTTTGCAATAAATTAAAATTTTTGTAAAGATAAAAAAATATAAGTAAAAATATATACATTTCTTCATTTAAATTGCACCTATATAATTTAAAAAATAAAAAGTAAATACCATATATCTATCAGTGGTTACATAATTCTTCTCATCAATCTAGAGTATTGATCAGATAAAAATAAAATCGGTTGATGCATATGAGTGGTTGACTATAATAATAGAAATTCGAAGTGCCCGTGGTGTCTGTATTGCAAACCTTATTACCTTATTTTTTTTAAAATACACCTTCTCCACATTATAGTCTACCAACTGCTCTCTAAGAATTATGAAGGAGTTTTTTACCTATCGAAATTAATAGTGCCCAATTGTTTTTAGTAAAAAAATCTAATATTAAATTTTCTAATACAAAAATATTGATTTTCGTCGGTTAATTAAGAAAATCACTTAGTGAAATGACTGAAATTAGATGATATACGTAAAAATTACAATTACATGAATGAAAAATATATAGGTATTAATGATAAGTAATAGAAAATCTAAGTAAAGCAATTAAAATCAAAGCTTTTACGATATACCTATGAATCAAAGACGCAGCGTTGAGTTCCGCTACTCATCACGCAATGCCGCCAGAATTGTGCTGAAAGTGGGGAGCGGAGTGTCTTAACTCTAGGCCCATTCTGCCTAACATGCTACTTGTGGGATACAGTGTGAAGCTGAAAAAAAATATGAAATATATTATTTTGTGATAGGCATGCCTTAGCCTCCCCTAGCTAGTCGAGTCTATAACTCTACAGTACAGTCGTCGTCCGCCGCCGACCGCCAGCCTCTGAGCCGCCGCCAGTGTTCAGAAAGCGCTCGCTCGGCTGCACGCGTCTAAAGCTCTTCGCGTTTCGATCACCTCACGTGTTATCTTGATAAAAATCAGAAAATAAGCTCGTATATTAAGTTTAATGTATTTTTACTTATTAATGGTGAGATATAAATAAATATATTTATCTATCAATACAGTAATCTAAAACTATATATATTTTTTTATTTCTTTATTTGTATTATTTGTGTCGTTCATATTTAATTTTTCATAAACGTTTACAAGGGAGTTTACCATTTAAGAATTAGTAATAGTAAAATATTTTTTTAATTAAATTTTTCTAAGCCCAGTTAAAGTTTTAAATAAGTAAATAATAAATATTATCTTATTTAAGAGATTCTATAATATTATAATTAAACAAAATATAAAGTAGTGTTTAAATTTTGGCACATTTAAAATTTAAACCTAAAGAAATCTAAGACTGGTTAAGTTTACATGCACATTTTTTATTTTTTATTTTAGAATACTTCTATATATTTTATTATTTAACGGCATTAGCTCTCTGTTGGATATTTTTCAACAAAATTAGATAAAATTGACCTAAATAAGAAGATAAAAAGATGTCTACCGGTAACCTTTTGTGGAGCGTGTTTCATGCTTTTTCTTCATATTAGCTCGATCGCTTTTTGATACTGTCACGAATTTAAAGATCGTAGAATGATGTATCTATTCCTGATCACGAGCATAACAAATAGTTTAAAGTTTCTTTTTTCATTTATTTTTTGTGTATTCAATACAGATTTGTTTTAACTGAACACGCACTGCCTCCAGAATTCGGTGAAAAATGGGAAACGTAGTGTCTTAACACTAGGTTCCCTCTGCCTACTGTGCTGTGTGCGGGATACAGCGTAAAGCTGTTTTTTATTTGTTTTAATAATTGTTATGAACGCATATTATAATACATGAATATGTGATATAATTTCTTTTCCTTAGAAAGTGTTTATTTTACATAAATTTTTCTCAAGACATATTTATTTCTTATTTTAATTTAAGTTATCTTGCACTATATTTTTGTGTATCAATTAATTTCAATATTTATTTATTTTCTGAAATTGTTGAGCAGTATTACGAGATTAGGAAAACTTTTTTATTCGTAACCTTTCAGTAAAGTACTTACTCTGCAATATAATAAAAAGTGATCATATTTTTATTCTTCTTACGGTTAATGCCGTTGAATATTTTAATTATAATTTATAACTTATATTCATAACATACTTTCATAAGCAGCATAGTAAAAGTTATCTGTATATTTTTTTTATAAATTTTAGCAGCAACTGCAAAATATCGAAGAACTTCATTGACTTTTGAATAAATAAATAATGCAGACAATTATGACCGTTTGATTGTGTAATACAAACATATAAACCTACAAAACTATACATATTTAGTGATATCCACTGTGGCTCGTGTTTTGTAGCCCACTCGGAATCAAGACAAGTGAAAGTTCCTTATAATATACTCTGTGGGACATTGGACAAAAGTGAAAAGGTCTAAGACAATGGACCATCTTTTTCGGCAACGTAGGATTAGCGTGCCTAAACGGTAAGCATTATTTCAATTTTCTAATACTACGTGTAAAATAATGAAACGAAACGTTTGAGGCGTTCGTGAGGTTTCTTTCAATATGTTTATTGTTGTAAAAATAGTGAAAGAAATATATTTGTTTGGTTGGTACAAATGTTTACAGTTTAAAATTGAGCTTTGTTTAAATATGTCAAACCTATCTTCCAAAATAAATGTACAACATATATGTGATATGCGTATTACATATGTATCTCCATTTTTTATTACGTTATCGAAATTTTGGATTCTTTCCGATTTTGATTCTCTCTTCTATTTAGATTTTACTGATTCAGAGTAAAAAGATAAAAATTTATCAACAACATTTATGTACATGTTCTACTACATATTCCACAAATATATATTTTTTAAATTGATTGACGCCAGTCGTGGCGCAGGGATACAAAATGTGACTGTAAAACCGACTGCTTGTGGGTTCGATCCCCATTCGAGGAAGTGAAATATTTACTTACATTTATATTTCCATTTCTTCGCTCTGGTGTCGAGGCAAAGCGCGATGTTGAGTTCTGCCACTCAACAAGTAATGCCTCCAAAATCCGGCAGAAAGTGGGGAACGAAGTGTCTTAACACTAAGTTCCCTCTGCCTACCCGGTTGTGTGCTGGATACAGCGTGAAGCTAATTTTTTAAAATTGATTTAAATTTAAAAATAAACTCTTATCAGTATTAATAAAAATTTAATTCATAAGAAAATGGGAACAAGACTCTATCAAAGTAAACATACATTTGTAAAACAGACACACTACATACACACATCTATATATATATTCAATATACCTATTTAAAAATAGGTATATTGAATATATATATCGTTTAAAAATCTGATTAATTATTACTAGTTGAGTTTCTATCTGAGCCGTAGGTAATACTAATCTAAAAATATTTATTAAGTCTAGTCACAGGTATTTTTTATAGTAGAATTGCTTAAATATTTAGTTGCCCGAAGGTAGCATCAGAATCTAATTACGCAAACAAAAGCTCCTACGGCATCACTTACGATCCATATTAACATTTTGGCTTATACAAATCGAAAAACAGTTGTGTTTTCTCAGTTAAAGTTATCGATATCAGATATCAAACATTCTTATTTCAATAAATAATTAATTAGTTTTATCTTCTATTTAATTCTGAACGATTTTTTAATTAGAAAAATGCTTCAATATTTTTTATATTATTAAGTAATTTTACTGCTACTGAACACATATTATATCGAATTAGATTGGAAAGTAGAAAAAGGAGTGTCTTGATATTGGTTCTCTCTGCCTAGCTGCTAGATATGGGATACAGCGTGAAGCTGAAAATACACTGTATGTATACTTACTCCGGTATATTTTTATTTTTCTAGTTACTATATTACATAAATAATAAGTTTCGATCAACCAGATAGCATCTTGCTTTTCTGTGAAATAATGTTAAATATGTTACTAAACTTTATCGTGATTTGCTTAATATTATTTTAAATCTTTATCTTTTATAAAAATAATAAAGTAATCATTTAATTTTATTTTATAAGTTTGTTTTGAATAGATATTCGCCATTAATTTATATTCTTAAACGTCTCTCGATTGTTACTTCACTACTAAAATTAACTCTTTAAATTATTCCGCCGTTCTCAAATGTTGTTTACTTTGTTGTTAGTAATAACTTTAAATTGTAATAAGCAATGGTAACTTCGAATATACAACACTAGTGTTCAGCCTGCGGCTTCGCCAGCGCAGACACGATTACACGATTCTGTCTTTTTCGTTATTTCCTGTTTTGGCGTAAAAGCACATGTGTTAGAGGTACCTACTATGTAAAGAAAAGTTTAATTTATTAATTATTGAGTTGATTAAGTAATTGAATTGCAATTTTTTATTTTTTTTTTATTCTGTGAATATGACATTTGTATAAATATCTTTATTTTAATTTTAATTTTAAACATATTTCCGTAAAGGTCAACGACACGGTAGTGGCAGTCTATATTTTTTCCGACTGAAATCATGTATACAGCCATTGTAGTCAACAATGAGCAGCAAAAACTCACATATGGTAAATTTTATTGTATGTGAGTGTATTTTTCATAAAAAAACGACATATCGATTAGTTTTAACATTTCATTAGTTTAAAAAATATGATAAAGAAATTATTTACGCACTATTGTGTAAACATACTATAATAAGAATAAATATTGAAAAAAATTGTTATTTACTTGCATTTCATACAAAATATTTTATTACTTGATAACTTCGTATAACTTATAATACTCATCTGTATTTCTGAAGAAATACAGAAATCTTAAAATCTCACTCCATACATTCTGTGCAGATTCTGTGTTTTCAAGAAAGGTTTTGTTATTATCTCCTTTTTTATCTTTCTGTTTTATATTATACATACTTTGAGTATAAATTAAAACACCAAAAAAAAATATAATAGCTGCGAAATCTTGTTTTGTTAACTGACTCAGCGCTCATATCTCTCTGTCTCTCTTAAATTCCGATAAAAGACGACCACGCGTAGAGTAAGGGAGGAGTAAGCTTTGTTGCAGTAAAACTCGGTGCACTGTTATTTATTACTTGGAGACACGCCAACGCATTTTATAAGATCTTTCGAGACATTGCTTTCTATTTATATATTTAATTGATCGACTATTTTTATGCTGTTGTGTTTAATATTAAAGTTATTGTAAGAATGTATCATAATTTTACATTAACTTATGGTTTTATATAGTATCCGTATACAGGTTTAATTTAAAACAAAAATAAAAAAGGAGAGGCCAATCGTGGCGCAGCGGCACGAGGTGTGACTCTAAAACCGATTGGTTGTGGGTTCGATCCCCACTAGAGGAGATGAAATATTTACTTAAATTTATATTTCCATTTTCTTCGCTCTGGTGTCGAGGTAAAGAGCGGCGTTAAGTTCTGCCTCTCAACACGCAATGCCTCCAGAATTCAGCAGAAAGTGGGGAACGAAGTGTCTTAACACTAGGTTCTTTCTGCCTATCCTGCTGTTAGTGTGCGGGATACAGCGTGAAGCTGATGAAAAATAAAAAATATGTTACTTATTTTAAATGTAAATATGTAATTAGCATTGTAAATCACCATAGAAATATTTTCTGCTGTTTTTAAAGTAATTGTTGATCAGCAATCATCACACAGCGGGCGCGGGTAGGTTTGTGTTATTAAAACGTAATCAAGGCCTCACTTCTTGTTCTGTCGCAGAACTGAAAAACTATTTCCGAGTGTGAGAAACGCGAACTATTATCTCATTTACGCTGTAACTATTCAGAGCGATTGTCATTATTAAGATAGATTAAACTTTCTCGACATCATTTTTTCAACACTGATTCCGCTACGCATTTACAATGTATGTAACAAAATAAAATGGGCTTATAGTTTTAAACAATTTATTTGTACTGTATCTATATTACGATTATTCAGGCCAGTCGTGGCGCAGCGGCACAAAGTGTGACTGTAAAACTGACTGGTTGTGGGTTCGATCCCCACTCGAGGAGATGAAATATTTACTTAAATTTATATTTCCATTTCTTCGCTCTGGTGTCGAGGCAAAGCGCGGCGTTGAGTTCTGCCACTTAACACGCAATGCCTCCAGAATTCGGCAGAAAGTGGAGAACGGAGTGTCTTACACTAGGTTCTCTCAGCCTACCCTGCTGTGTGCGGAATACAACGTGAAGCTGATAAAAAATTAAAATCTAAATTACGAATATAAATATTGGTGTACTCAGTCCAAATCCATTGGTAAGTGAAATTAAAATAAATTTATATTAAGACGCTGATATAATCTTTAATTATTTTTCAACAAATTTAAGTTTACAAGGTGTGTATCTGATGAAAAAATAATGTATGCATTAAAGCTACCTGCACGGTTCAGTCGTCACTCCTATGTACATACACGTACAGCCATATTAAGACGACCGCTGGTCAGTGGGTTTTTTAAGTGATTACCTAGTAGAGCATGCATTCTTATTACTAAACTGTCCATAAACGGCTGTGAATTTAAAGCTATGTGTTTTATTTTTACCTACGAATATGAAAATTGTTTTTAATTATAGTGTAGAGCTATCCATTCTCCACTTTCCACTTATTTATAAAGATATACGAGACCTACGGCCGTATCTACAGATATTTTCTAGAGGGGAGGGGTGGTCTAGATATTAACTTTGAAAAAACGTTGTTTTGAAATTTTTCGAGATAATTTTTTTTAGTAATATTTTTGTGCCCATAATGGGACCGCATTAAAACTAATATTTATAATATAAACATTTCTGTTAGTGAGAATCGAATACTCCATCATCGCAAGAACTTGGACTATCGTTTGCCGAACACTATCTGATCACGATATTATCTTGTTTATTTTTGTATCAAATATAATACTAAAGTTCATTGAAGTTTACAGAGAGTTAAAGCAATTTACATACTAATATAATGTTAAGAAGAGACCAGACGTGGCGCAGCGGCACAAGGTGTGACTGTAAAACCGACTGGTTGTGGGTTCAATCCCCACTCGAGGAGATGAAATATTTACTTAAATTTATATTTTCCATTTCTTCGCTCTGGTGTCGAGATTAAACGCGGCGTTGAGTTCTGCCACACAACACGCAATGCCTCCAGAATTCGTCAGAAAGTGGGGAACAGAGTGTCTTAACAGGCGGGGATACAACGTGTAGCTGATTTTATTTATAATGTTAAGATTCATCTTTGATTAAGAATTTCACAATTTTAAATATATTTACTAAGCATAGTTCTGTAATAGGTTTATTATGTAGAATTGTATTTCAGTTCGTATTATGAGTTAGTTGTCGCGAAATATTGCTGGTATAAGAGGAGTGCTAAACAACAAATGCCTTTAATTTATCGCCTGTAATTTCGTTATCGCGACTTCGGTCACACATTATTTTGGTACAAATTAAATGTTACCTAAATATAATTTTAGTAGCGAGCTGAAGTATGAACAATTTGTATTATTTTCAGATAGGTGAAAATATAAAAGGACACAAGTCCTGGCGCAAGGGCAGAAGTGTGTGTTTATATATTTTTTCATTTCTTGCTCTGGTGTCGACGCAAAACGCGGCGTTGAGTTCCACCACTCAAAACGGTATGCCTCCAGAATTTGGGGTAATGGAGTGTCTTAATACTCAGTTCCCTATGCCTACCATGCTGTTTGCGGGATACAGCGTGAATAAAATAAAATACTATAATATTTCATTTACTTATCTGTCCTTGTCATTCTATTTAGATGGACATATTTTTCTAGTTTTTAATAAACAATTTAAGCTCATTTGAGAACATCGACAGTTATTTCCGTCAGCCACGCTCCACTTGGTACTTGGTACTTGCCATGTGCTAGACCGACACCTTGCAATTATTACCCCTCGTCGATCCACTACTAGTGATACTCTTTTGAATACAACTGTATTAAATTATTATATATATATATATATTTTTGCCCATAATTTTTTTATATTTGGGGAAAGGAGTGTCTTAACACTAGGTTCCCTCTGCCTATCCTACTGTGTGCGGGATATTGCGTGAAGCTATTTTAAAAAACTATTAAAAATTGTAATAATTAGTTTTATTTCATAGGTTTAATAATATTAATTAATTATTATATTATTTTACTAATAGAAACAATTGTATTTTATTTTGTTACGCAAAGACAAAAACTATACTATAACGAGTATTGTGCCATATGTAAGTAGGTAGGTATTTGTTTATCATAACAACTAACTTATGTTATTTTCAATCGATTTTCTGAGTTTTATTTTGCCTATCGTTGTAAAATTGGTTGTAAGTTTCCAGCTATTTTTCCCTGTAATGAAAGTTAGTTAAATTAATCATTAGCCATTCATTGCATTCTATTATGTGTAATTATCTGAGATAAAATATAAAATTACAGTACTCAACCTTCACTTGTTGGTTCATAAAAAATAAACCGCTTAAATGCTTTATGTTGTTGGAATAATGAAGTGAAACATCTAAATTTCCGGTTGAAACTTAATGAACAATAAACATATGAGAAGGCTTCGTGAAAATAGTGAAAATAGCTTCTATGCAGCTTCTATTCAACAAATCGGATTGAGTTCAAATTCTATACTTCATATATTATAAATCTTGCAATTATATTATAATAATTGAACTGCGCCACGGTGGTATCAAATAAAAAGGAAATCAAATCATCAGCAGGGTAGGCGGAGAAAACCTTGTGTTAAGACACTTCAATCCCCACTTTCCGCCGAATTTTTTGAAACATCACCTGTTGCGTAGCGGAGCTGAACGCTGGACTTTTTACATTGTTGCCAAAACGAAGAAATTAAAATATGAATAAATAATAATTCAATCCCCAGTGTTCATCGAACCTACAACCATCGCGTTACAATCACACCTTTGTGCCCCTACGCCACGACGGCCTCAGTATCAGTATAACAAATAACACTGTTATAAAATCAATATAATTACAGAGATCATATCTAGTGCAGGATCATTACGAAACCACACGCATACGTGTATTACTTAAATGGCTGTAGAATTTCCAGGAATATGGATATTGTTAACCTAAATGAAGCGAAACTACACGCAAAAACACGAAGACGTAATTCTAATTTATCTGAACACGAAGAAAGTTGGTCGTCCGTTTTCTATCAAGACAATCTAACTTTCTACATGTATTCGCATCAGCTCGCGTTAATGACACACACAGTCGGATTATTCGGGATTCAATGTGCGTTGACCCCAGCGTTGCCAGATTTTGTCTCGGGTGAAAAGCGCATTTTTCTTTATTTCGGGAACTGTTTAAAAAAATAAGGTAAATAAAAAAGAATTTTTAAATTCACGAAAAGCGAGAACATGTCTGTCCCGCTCGGGACATTTCAATTTTGGGCTAAAAATCGGAACGTCCTCTGGAGCGTCTTGCAAACGCTGGTTGACTTCCTATGATTGGTTTTAAGCGTGATTTTTTATAATGTAATACTTTACGATTTAAATTAATATCTATTATTTCAATTATAATTGTATTGTTCATATTAATACATAATTAATATTATTATGTTGTAGTCATGACGCGGAGATTACTAGTAAAATAGTATAATTGAGTACTGTTACAGTGTGGTCACATCTAGTTCAAAGCAATTATAAAACTACAAGCGTTCGTTTACTTCATTTAAACACACTTTCCTAGAACTTCGATGTTGTTGACACACTGTTCTACCGTCCGTCGTTCTCATATTTTTTTGTGCACAGTCAGAAATAAATAATATATAATTCTTTGTGTAATCTATTCTATGATGCCGAAGAACAATTCCTCTAGTCGTATTTCAATTAAAATTTCCATAATTTAATTTTTAATTGAATATTTATATATCAGTAAAACCATCCTTTTACTAATAATTAATTTTACTAATAACTAATTTTTTTTTAGTGTAGTAGGTTATATGTATTAAGGTTATGTACATATATAAATTTTTATCATCCATTTCATTAATCACAATATAATCTCTTTTTAAGTTGCTTCTTTTTCTCAATCATAAAAAAATGAGCTTTGAAATGCAAGGCCTATTAAAATATCAATTGTATAGAAAGTGGCGCGTGTAACTCGGTAGATCTGTCGATACGGCTGTATCGAGATCTGGGCTAGGAATCGATTTTCCGTGAAAGCGAATTATCGGTAACGGGAACTTTTATTGAATCGGAAATAGATTTGGAGGTTTTATTCGTTTTGGGATTAGCTCAGCGTGGTCAACGCTTGCAAATTACTATGTAAAATTTGTTTTATTTTATACGGATTGTTACACGAATCAATGTCCAATAAAATATTATTTTACTCTTCATAAATTCATAATAGTCAAAGTAAATATTACACTTAAACATGTGAACAATTATGTCGAAATCCTATTAATATTCTGTAATCAATAACACTCTAAGTTAACATGAATATTAATGTGTTTCTGAACGTAAATTGTGATATCTTACTTATATATATAGCTGTATGTTTTATGTATTATCTAAATAAATATGATAGAGAAGTTTATCACCATTTTATAATAAGGCTCGAAGCAAGATAGAATTTTGATTATAATCGACGCCCACATGGGCTTATATTATAGATTAATGTTCTGGTGCGTTTAAGCAATTCCAATGAAATATTAGATCTAAGTAAAAATACAAAAAGTAAGTACTTAGATGCTGATTTCAATATTTTGAGCTTTTAATTGAAGTGTTATTGTTTCTAGACAGAACAAATTCCGTCACCAAACATTTATTTACGTAAAATAGTAACTAAATATTATGAACTAAAAACCAAGTCATACATTCGTTCTCTATGTTTCGTTTATTTTATAAACGTTTCATATTTGTTAGAAAAACCCAACGATTGCTGGTGCTATCAGATAAAAATTTATGAAAGAAAATATCTATTTTTTAAAAAATGTATTTTAGTAAGTGGAAAACATTATTGAACATAGCTTATAGATGTATATTCTAAATATAATTATATTGAAGCCAGTCGTGGCGCAGGGGCACAAAGTGTGACTGTAAAGCCGACTGGTTGTGGGTTCGATCCCCACTCGAGGAGATGAAATATTTACTTAAATTTATATTTCCATTTCTTCGCTCTGGTGTCGAGAATAAGCGCGGCGTTGAGTTCTGCCACTCAACACGCAATGCCTCCAGAATTCGGCAGAAAGTAGGGAACAGAGTGTCTTAACACTAGGTTCCCTCTGCCTACCCTGCAGTGTGCGGGATACAGCGTGAAGCTGATTTATTTTATTTGATTTTTATATAATTATATATTGCATAATATATGACACTAGATTTTTATCACATGGTTCACAGTAAATGCACAGTAAGTCTAACATTACAACCGGAGATAAGTTCTCCCGGGTGCTAAACAGAGCGTACGTACGACTTCACTTGTTTAGACATTCATTTGCCAAGTTAACGGCTATTACCTCACCGTTTGACAATATAACCGTATATTATTAATTAGTTTGGTTTTGCTATGGAAATTATATTATAAGTACATGTTTATATCCTTGTTGTTTTTTTTATATTATTGAGGTTTTTTTTTCCAAGGCGAAGAAATTAACAGAAAGTGGAGAATGGAGTGTCGTAACATTAGGTATCCTCTGCCTGCCCTACTGTGTGCAGGATACAGCGTAAAGCTGATTAAGAAATGAAAATATTAATAAATAATAAGCACTTTGCCTCGACACCAGATTGGAGAAAATGGAAATATTCAATATTTTATTTCCCCGAGTGGGAATGGAATTTACAACCGTCGCGTTTACAGTCACATGTTTGTACTACTACGCCACGACGACCTCGATAGTATTGATTTTCTGAATTTATTTCTTGCTTATTTATTTTATATAGATAAGCTATGTTTTGGCAAGTAAAAGATCTATGTGTTTTTTATAGCTTGACGCTGTGCACACAGCAGGGATGGCAGAGGGAACCTAATGTTAAGACACTCCATTTCCCATTTTCTGCCGAATTCTGGAAGTATTGCGTGTTGAGTACCAGAACTCAGCACCGCACTTTGTCTCGACACTGGAGCCAAGAAATGAAAAATAAACCTTAAAGAAATATTTTGTTTCCTCAAGTGGGGATCGAACCCACCACCGTCGACCGTTTACAATCACACACTTGAGTCTCTGCGCGCCGATTGGCCTCATCTACATATTAACAGTTACACAAAAAGACAACAATGAATGAAATCCGAATTAATAGGCACTATCAATTCAAAATCCACGTTGCGTTGCCGCATGTGGGACTGGTGTAATACATTCTTTCACGTATTTTACTCTTTAAGATGCCTCTAAACTATTTAAAAAACACTTGCACCACAGTCTGGTCATATTATAATAGAATCGAAGGTCTGACTTTAATCAAAATTTATTATTGTTCGCCGTTGTATAATAGCTGAAATTTGAATTTACATATAGCGCGTTGAACTCTTTTGCTGCGTCTATCCAGTTTCTACTATATTATTAACATTATAAAGTAAATGACATTTAATAAAGATAAAAAAAATTAAGTATTAAATATACATTATTTCATTATAACCAAAAAATCGTTCCCCTCGTCTTAGCATTAGGTTCCCTCTACCTAGCCTAATTTGTGCGGGATAGCGTGAAGCTGTTTTTTTTATAATCAACTTAGAAATATTAAAGGTAAGTTTTATCTTTATAAATGACGTTGGATAATTTTATAGTCATAATTATATTAAAACTGAAGACAATAGATTTTAATTTCTTAATATTACAGGATTACATCAGCCATGGCCACGGGCTACTAGCGTTTCTCATTATTGTACGGTTAATAAATTCTACTTATGTAATATAAATATCGCTATAATTCTAAACTTAAAATCGTCTTCTGACGTTACTTACATATTTTTTTAACGTCACGCTTTATTTTGTACACAGGGTAGGCAGGGGGAACCTAGTGTTAAGACACTCCGTTCCATAGTTTCCGCCGAATTCTGGAGGCATTGCGTGTTAAGTGGCGGAACTCAACGCCGCGTTTCGCCTTCACATCACAGCAAAGAAAATGGAAAAATTAAATATTTCACTCCTTAAGTGTGAATCGAATCCACAACCTGTCGTGTTTAGTCACATTTTATGTCCCTGCACCACGAATGGCCTTATAAATTAATAATTTAAAATTTATATAAACATTTTAAAGACGTTTGCTTGAAATGTATAAAGTATATTAGGCATTAATAAAAAGCAAAGATACTTATGTTTTTAAACATTTTTTTGTAAAGTGTTATTCCACACTTAGGAAAGAAAGGAGGAGCGGGTTCGAGTCCCGCTGCGTTCAAATTTTTATACGTTTTCTAAATAAGTAAAAATACTTATGTCCTAACTAAATAACCTCTCATACACAAAAATATAAAGAAATTAACTAAGAAAATTTAGACACGGGATCTTATACATTGAGTTTAATAGTGACCAACAGCACTAACAGTTACTACAAATTACTAACATTGTATTATTGAATACGTGACGAGATATATAAAGCCAGTCGAGACTGGATTTGAATCTACGACCTCGTTGTAGTAGCACGTACTTTTGTTATTACGAATCAAATTTAGTTAGGTATTTGACCGAGTTAGGATACGTTCAAGAAAGTGATGGCATTTTCTTATTGTTGCAGTTAGTCTAGGTTAAACTTTATTTTTTAAAATTATTCATTCATAATATGTAAATATTTTTCTTAGTTATATATTATAGTACATTTTACAAAATAAAATATGATACTTTCTGGTTTCTCCTGAGTGTTGTAGAATAGAGGGAGAGAAAAAGAATTCTGTTCGTAGTTAATTTTGTGGAACGATATCTATTCTTTAATTTCCAGCCAAAAAGAGATGCTAATTGAATTATATTTTAAATTTCTGGTGTACTTAAATTTTATATTCATCGGGGTGAGTAAAAAATAATAATTATCATCTACTTTAAGTGACTAATTGAATTAAGTTACGACAATGTTGTAAGTGACATTGGATAAACAAGTAAAAAGAAATGTAAGCTTACTAACCTTCACACAATGCTCCGAAAATTTGACAGAAAGTGGTGAACGGAGTGTCATGACATTAGGTTTCCTCTTCTTATCCTGCTATATGCGGGATACAACGTGAAACTAATAAAAACAATTTAAATAAAAGCCAAACATAAAGTTCTATAGATCCACATCCACACTCACAAAATAATGAAATGATGATTTTCCTTAAGTGAAACCGCCATTTGATACCCATCCTGATGACACACACCTCCTATTAAGCGTATGCATCCAGCTGCTCATTAAGTCAACACACTTCAATAAGTGTAATTCACATAAATATTTTATGAGGTCTGGCCCACAACTTGTGTTTTCTAATCTGGCAGTTAACCCAAACAACTACTTATTGTATGTTAATACATTAAAGCCATTTAAATAAAAAGAAACCTAAAGTTTTTTTTTTTATTTAAGGGGGTGGGTTTAATTTGAAAAAATAATTGCAAATGTAAATTAATACACATATATTATTTAAAAGCTTTTATTCTGCTTCTTAATTTAATTTTTTTTAATTACCGTTACAATTTTACACCTCAAATGAATGCTTAAATATTTTAACTCGAACATTTTTTTTTAAATTTAAATTTAATATAGCCTATGTCATTATATAATATGAAATATAGTCTTAATTTCCAATAACTTTATTTTATTTATCAACACATTTTCTAAAGAAACGAAACCACAATACTTTAGTACGTTCTTTATTTTTCGATATAAGGATTTCCTCCACATAACATGGCACCTAACTTTCAATAACAACTGAAATGATGGTATAAAGTGATACTGTACGTTCTTTTTTTTATCAGCATCACGCTGTATCCCGCATACAGCAAGGTAGACAGAGGGCAGGGGAAATGTTAAGACACTCCGTTCCCCACTTTCCGCCGAATTCTGCAGGAATCGCGTGCGGAACTCAACGACGCTCTTTGCTTCGACACCAGAGCAAAGAAACAGAAATATACATTTAAATAAATATTTCATTGCCTAGAGTGGCGATCGAACCCACAACCAGTCGCGTTTACAGTCACACTTTGGGCCCCTGCGCCACGACTGGCCTCGAGTACGATCTAAACAACCAAAATTTGTTAAACTGCAGTTGAGTACATTTTTTGTTGTTTTACTATGTAGTGTAGGAAAATACTATGATTTTATGTCCCCTTGGTTTGAATATATTTTGGATTTCCATGCACTTGTAGGGTGTTGTTTAGTAAAAATAGATTGTCAGTTTCTTGTTCCCAATCTTTTAAACAAAATACAAAGACGAATGTAGGTATATATTATATTTTTCTTTTTGTAAACTCCACACAACATAAAATGTGCGGTAGTACTAGTAGTATAGAGCTTACACTATAGACTCGTTTAATAATAATACCAACTGACTCTATTAATACCAAATAACTCTTTAATTTACGTAATCATTCAAATTATTAAAATATTTGAAAATTGTATACGTTTACCTCATGTAGAATTACATTTTTTTACCTACTAAAACTACCTTTAAGAAATAATTAAAATATTTATATCACTTATGTACACTTAGTTCATCATGTTAAGGCTTTTTTAGGCTCTAATGACACATAAATATGTTAAATGGTGCTCAAAACAACATGTTTACTTAGTAACAGAAACATTACTGGATAACTGTGTTTCATACAGCGTACACTAAAGCGACCTAGGCGTGGAACTTTTTAAATTGAATTATGTCACAAATTCAGTAATAAGAACTTATGCAAATAAAATACCTCTAACTAATTATAGAGGTAGTCTGTATAGATATTTCAGCTTATATGCTCGCTAAATACGTCGAAATTCATAATACGCTTGTTACAACTTATTTATGTTGCATCTCTGTAGGGAGATTTTTTATAAATTTTCGCTACCCAAAGATAATTGAAAAGAATTATATTTTTTATACATTTCCTTAAAATATTTTTCTATCCTAAATGTGGAATAACAATATAAAACTGTAAAAAAAAATGGTGCCTTGGTTTCCGCTACTCAAAACACAACGCATCTGCCACTCTACGACCTTTTTAATTTAACCCCTTTTACAATATAAAAATGGCAGTAATAAAAAATATTAGATAGATTTGTTAATAGCTTTTAGTTAGATATTTTTACAATGTTTTGACAGCGCGGGTTCGCGAATCGTTGTTACGTGGCAGTGTCATGTCACTGTCAGTGTACAAAAAAGTAATGGATTCCGCTCGAGCTGAGATATTTTCTCACTGTTTAATGATCTATTAAAAGGTTCTATTGAGTTTTTGCGCTGCCTGTTGTATAATTTGAAACAGATGTTTAGAGTTCGCCGTTTTTTTTTATTGATGCTTGCCATTAATGTTGAGTTATTTATGGCATTTAATAATATTAAAGTTTTTTTAAAAAACTTAAATAAAATATTCTTACGTTTTATTTACAAGCTTTACTAATGAAAACATAAAACAGTATTTTTCCTTGTAATGTATTTTTATTTGTAATTATGGATAAAACTTTATATTGTTAAAAATATTTAATAAATAGCATTGTCTCTTGCCAAATGATAATTCATAGTAATTTTCTTTTTGTAACGTAAATTTGTAAAATCTCCCTTCAAAGATGCTAACAACATAAATAAGTTGTAACAAGCGTATAAAAATTTCGACGTAGCTTGATGAGAACGTATGGCTTAGTGGTCAGAGCGCTTGGACGGTTTCCAATATAAAAATCAAATCCCGCTATGTTAAAATTTTTAAACGTTTTCTAAAAAGCATTTTTCTTTCCTAAGTGTGGAAAACACTTTAAATTGTTAAAAAAAACAGTATACAATATAGGTACATTATGTTTAGCTTTAAAATAAAATGATCGTAAATATGCTTATTAAAAGATTTTGATATTATTTTCATTTTCACGTGTCTCACTTAGATTCCAATTTATTTGGAGCTTTTCTAAAATATAATGTTTTATAGAATATTTGAAGTATGGCGCCTAATTAATTTTAAATTTTGAACACATTGTCGATTTTGTTGTTTTTTTATTTTTTATTATTTAATTCAGCACTACAGACACTTGGTCCGTACTCTTTTTTACTTTATTATTATATCTAATTCTTTTCTTCCTATCATATATATTAATTACATTATTATTTTTATATATACAATTGATACCTATTATAAAAAAATATTATTTTTAACTTTACATTATTTTATAAAATTTCACTTAGATCTAAGGTGTTAAGCGAGTTTATATAATCTATACTTATAATAAATCTGTAGAAAAGTCGTTTCTGTACATTGAAAATATTTAAAAAAAAATTAGCCAGGGTGTTAAAGGATAATTAACAGAATCCATTTCCAACATTTTTGGAATTTTTGTCTGTTTGTCTGTTTATCTGTTTGTCTGTTTATGTGAACACGTATCACGTAAAAAGTACACAATAAATTTAAGCAACTTTTATACATAAAAATTACAAATAAATCAAAGTAGCTTTTAGTGTTTATTTATTGTAATCGCTTCACTCTATCAAAAGATATAAGTATTTAAGTTTTCAAGACGTTAATATTTGAGATAGTAAAAAACGACACAAGTAACGCTATCTATTGACTAATAGTAGGTACTAACGAATCTTGATAACGCAAAAAACGTTCTGTGGAGTTAAACACTAATTACGACGGGAGGAATATNACAACTTAATTAGTTTTTTTTTTTTTGGTGTATCTCCTTTCATGAAACTGGTACGAAAACTCTCGGGGCACGAGTACGACTTGAACTTGCCCGAAAATGTTGATTATTTTATAGATTATATAAAAATGCCTAAAAACGTGCTTTCTATGTATATTCTGTATACCAATTATATATTTAACTAATAATATATGTTACTAATTTAAAAACTGTACAGGAGCTAATATAAGTTATTTTACAAATAATATTGTGAGTACTTACAAATCAATTAATTAATAATTAAGGCTGTTTGTAATATTTATATTTCTTAAATGAATAATCATGTAATTTAAACGGGCAAAGCCGCGAGCAGGCCGCTAGGGTTATAATATATTTAACATTTTCACACATAACAATATATACATAATTAAACATTTATAAGTACATACTAAACTATCATAATAATTGATTTTAATGTGAGGAGTTTTGCACTAGGACAAGGGCATGACCACTATGGTGGAAGAGGTGACCACTACGTTATTATTTTTTCAAACCCATCTTTAAATTATATTTTATTGTTTATAATTTATGTTTTCTTTAGTATATAGTAAATAAATACTTAAAATCTGTAAACTTTGGGCATAACTTAAATTTATTTTCATATCTAAGTCCTATAAATGGATACCCAAAATATTTTATACACTATAAATTGAGTTATTATTACTGAAGCATGTATATATTTTGTTATAGCTTGTTAGTTGCTAGTATAGTTCATTTAGTTTTATCTAAGAGCACTTTGTTTTCATTGGCCACTGCCATTTTCTGAGAAGAATGAATATTTATAAGTTTAAGCTTCACATTCCGCAAAGAAAGAATGCAACCTGATCCAATGATCAGGTTGCATTCTTTCTTTGCGGAATGTGACTTTTAACAAAATGTAACTTTTAACAACATGTCAATGACATGTTGTTAAAAGTTACATTTACCATCAAACTATAGAACCAACTGATAAAAAACAAAAGAAAAACGCGTAAACCTTAAGTTTACTAAGAGATCAGCTTATAATTAACTATTGTTTGTAAAATGTGTGATTAGAACAAAAAACTAACCTTACATTTTAAAAATAGCCGTGCAATATTATAATTAAACATAGAAACTGAGGCCAGTCGTGGCGCAGGGGCACAAAGTGTGACTGTAAAATCGACTGGTGGTGGGCTCGATCACCAATCGAGGAGATAAAATATTTATTTAAATTAATATTTCTATTTCTTCGCTTTGGTGTCGGGGCAAAAGCGCGGTATTGAGTTCCGCCACTCAACACCCAATGCTTCCAGAATTCGACGGAAAGTGGGGAACGGAGTGTCTTAACACTAGGTTCTCTACCTTGCTGTGCGCGGGATACAGCGTGAAGCTGATTTTGATAGAAATACAGAAGCCTCAAGTTAATTCGGTACATGATGGCATACACGTATAGATAGATAGATATCGCTAAGATCATCTTGATTACTAATTCCATTTGACCGTTAATAGCTAATAGTATGCCTAAGGCCAATATTGATACAATGGCTAGGCGAGAATTTCATTACAAAAAAAAACCTTTTTCAGAGGATTCATTAAACACAGTAGTTAATAAACCAAGCTAACTAAAGTTGTCTATTTTTTGTGAACACTTTTTTAATAAAGTAGGTTAAAAGTATTAAAAAAGAACATTTTGGCTTTGGATGAAACATTATAATCCAATTTACAGTCAATTTTAGTAACGGTCGGTTATTTGAATTTAATTGTGAATTAATATAAGCCGCACGTAGCCAATGTTTATTTGTATAACGACTTAGAATAGTATTTTAACTGCGATAATAGTTTTTTTTGTTAATGGAAGCTGAGTACGGTAAAATACGGTACTAATAATTTTGTGATTATCTGTCTCTGTATCATGACACTATACTTGTATGAGGTTATACCTATATTCAAATAAAAAAAACAGCTTCACGTTTTATCCCGCATGTAGAAGGGTAAGCAGAGGGAACATAATGTTAAAACACATCGGTTCCCACTTTCCGCCGATTTTTTCGAGGCATTCCGTATTAAGTGGCGGAACTCAACGCTGGCTTACGCTTTGGTGCCAGAGCGAAGAAATGAAGATCTCGACCTCTATTATAAATAATAAATTGATTCCCGATCCCCGAGTGGGGATCAAACCCGTAAACGTCACATTACAGTCACACCCTTGGGCCATTGCGCCACGACGGCCTCGATATGTATTTGCTCATAAATTTTTATTTTCACAAGACAATGACTAGGAGGTGAATGGAGTTCGCATTATAATTTAAAAAAATATCATGAAGGACTAAATAAGACACTAAATATATTATAAGTAAGGAATTTATATTTTATAAATGAATCATTAATTATATTTTACAAAGTTACAGTTTTGTAGTAAAACTAAGTAAGTGTAAGTGTTTTATAGTAAGTTTTTTAGTAGAAGTTTTTATTTTGCTTTTTTTTAGTTGTTACTTTTTTTATTACGAAAAAAAAATCGATTCAGTCATTTCTTAAATGTAAATGGTAGTAATTTGATTGCCAATAAAAATAAATGTGATGGATACTACTTTACAAAAACGATACTAGAGTTTTAAGTAGGTATTGGAATAACGAAGAAATCGGATTTTATTTCTCGCTAACTGCCTACATTGGGGGTAATGTGTAAAAAGTGTTACTCATACTTGTAAATCGAGTTGCTTTATTTTAGGACTACGTTTAAGTTAGCTTTAATTATACATAATTGTGACATACATATGAATTAATGTTTTCTTTTTTTTAACTTAACTTAACTTAGCTTCACGCTTTATCCTTTTATCTTTTTTTTTAATACTTGAAGCGAGTCGTGACGCAGGAGCACAAGCGTGCGACTATAAACGCGACAAGTTGTGGGTTCGATTTCCACTTGAGGTAGTGAAATATTTTGCGGATTTATATTTTATCTGTATATCACTGTAGCTTTCATTATTTAGCTGTTTGGTCTTTTTATTTGCATATTTAGCTGTAGCTAGTTTTCATATACATTTACTTATGCAACAAGAACATTTCTACAACTACAACATACTAGAATATTCTACTTTCAGTTGTAATAAAAGATATCTAGATTTTGAGTGAAATCGACATACATGTTCACTTTAGTTACACTAGACTCACTCTGCGTGTGCGCCGGAGCATGCGATTTCATCGCGAATTCTTTTCTAAGAGTCAAGTGTGAGCGAGTGGAACGGACGGATGCTGCTATACAATAGAGATCCATTGTTTGAAATGATTATTACATCACTGTCAACTAGATACGCCTAAGTGAAGGCGGGTATCATTATTTTTGTTGTGATTGCTTTATGTTTATTGTTGTTTAGAACTTAATAGTGAGGCTGGTCGTCCTAAGGTCTTGTTATATTAACTTAATTTACAGTTAAATATATTCTGTGGATATTGTGTATTATAATGAAATCTTACTCTGCTGTGTGTGGGATACAGTGTGAAGCTGATTATTAATGAAAGCGTACAATATGAGATATAACATTTTTTGAGTTTTGTTGTTAATTTATAGTAAAAGCCTGTCAAATCCGTTTTTGTGTTTACGTTACGTACATTTTTATCATCTTTGAAAGTGTAAATAAAAATATAAAATTGATGTTTATTTTATGAAATATACTTAATAATACAAATAATTTAAACAAATCAGTTTTAGAAATTGTAAAAACAAACTGAAAATACATATATATTACTATTGTTATATATAATAATATACTTTAAGCCGACAATATATTGCATTGGGAGTTGAGTAGCGGAACTCAACACCGCTCTTTGCCTCGTTACCAGAACGAAGAAATAAAATGAAAATATTAAATATTTTCCCTCGAGTGAGAATGGGAATCTAAACCCACAACTGTTGCGTTTACAGTAACACCTTTTTGCCACCGGGCCACGAATGTATCTATAGGTATATTATTTATCATGATATACATAAGATATGAGGCCAGTCATGGCGCAGCGCCACAAAGTTTGACTGTAAATCGACTGGTTGTGGGGTCGATCGCCACTCGAGGAGATGAAATATTTACTTAAATTTATATTACCATTTCTTCTCTCTGGTGTCGAGTGCCACTCAACACGCAATGCCTCCAGAATTCGGCAAAAAGTGGGGAACAGAGTGTCTTAACACTAGATTCCCTCTGCCTACCCTGCTGTGTGCGGGATACAGCGTGAAGCTGATATACATAAACTGTACAACATATCATATAATACCTACATCAAATTAAATCAAATTTACAAATGATTTTCTTTTACAAGACTTAAGTATATTTAATCTTAAATAACGTGTCCAAATTGAATGATCGTGTCATGTAACATTTATCTACCTTCTCATCCGCGTTGGTTAAAAGTAAAAGTGGTTAGATTGGACAGTGTAAATTTACACTAGAATGCATCATAAAGCTGCTAAGTCCCACGCGTCTGTAGGAAAGTGAGAGGAGATGGCTCTTGACTTTTAAGGATTGTTATACATCATTTATTAGCCATATTTATATTGATAAGTTGTTTTAATTTGTATATGAATACTATTTTTTTTTGCTTCACACTGTATCCCGCACACAGCAGGGTAGGCAGAGGGAACCTAGTGTTAAGACACTCCGTTCCCCACTTTCTGCCGAATTCCGGAGGCATTGCGTGTTGAGTGGCAGAACTCAACGCCGCGCTTAACCTCGACACCAGAGCGAAGAAATGGAAATATAAATTTAA
>JAAIXJ010000026.1:220715-273668 GCA_013403705.1 Heliconius hermathena | reverse complement strand
CACTCTACTAAATAGCTCGGACATTTCCATCTCTGATGCCGCGAACAGTGTCGTATCGTCTGCATATCTAAGATTGCTAATCTTTTTGCCACCAATTGAGATGCCACCATTCCACCCTTCCAGTGCTTTCCTCATGACATACTCCCCATAGATGTTAAACAGGAGAGGTGATAAGACACATCCCTGGCGTACGCCTTTTTCTGGCTTAAATGGCCTCGAAATCGCATCATTCACCCTGACCATCGCTTCACCATCCTCATATAGGTTCACAATCAATGCTATGAGATGTAAGGGAACGCCCATTTCCCGCAGAATATGCCATAAGTTATGCCATCGCACGCAGTCAAACGCCTTAGAGTAATCAATGAAGCCCATGAGCATCGGCACATTAAACTCTCTACTCTTCTCTATGATTTGCCTCACGTTTGTTATTTGCTCTCTTGTGCCTCGGCCTTTCGCAAAACCAGCCTGCTCACTTGGTATTTGCCATTGAAGATACGATTGTAGGCGACTGTTGATTATATAAAGCATTATTTTGCTGGCGTGAGATATAAGTGCTACAGTCCGATAATTCTCACAAGTTTTCGTGGATCCTTTTTTATGTATCGGAATTAATAAGGATTGTTTCCAGTCACTTGGCCACCTGCTTGTTCTCCAGATCTGGTTGCATAGATCTAGCAACATCTTCACACCCGTATCTCCAAGATGTTTCAATTCTTCAGCGAAAATTGTATCTTTGCCGGCTGATTAATGTATGTTATATTTCATTAATTATTAAGTTCTATAATCATTCCATTTTCAAACAACTGTGGCTAAAATACCACATTAGATTTATAGAAAGATGAACAGCAAAATTATCAGTAGCAATAAACAGGAGAGTTATCTAACAGCCTTCATACACGACACATTACCGCCTCACAGAACTGGGTCGTCCAAAGCATCCATTTAAGCAAATTTCCTCTCTGCCCATTCGCCATAAATTTTAATATTTGTCTATATATAGACAAATAGTTTTTCAGTGTTATTTATCAAGCTACGCCTCTTATCGAATCCAGTTTCTGTTATCTTTTATCAACAATTTACACTCAACTATATATTTCATTACTATAACCTAAGAGAAATTAGACACTGTCACTACGACGGATGAGTTTTTAAAGCGAACCCGAACATAATTTTAAGGAAAGAAACGTAGAAATATTATTATCTTAGATAAGATCGTACATTTTAATTATTCTTTTAAACATCTTTCTGATTCAATGGGAGGATTAACGTAACAAATAATAGAAACAAATTGGTGTTGAGCACGAATTAATGAGACGGGCTGTAATTACAAGGCTGAAGGCAGTGAATCGCTGCTATCGAGGCTCGGGATCAGCGGTTGAACTCGAATTTATTTTATCTAATAAATACAGGCAGGCAGACAACAAAATAATTTATTAGTTGTATGTGTTCTCTGATTTAAGGTGGTTTATTTTTTTCAGCTTCGCGCTGTATTTCGCATGTAGCAGGGTAGGTAGAGAGCGAAAGAGAGAGAGAGACTAGTGTTAAGACTCCTCTCTTTTTCGCCGAGTTCTGGAGGGATACTGAGAGACTCTGAGAACTCAATGCCGCGTCTACCCTCGACACCAGAGCGAATAAATGAAAATATTAAATATATATACTTTTCCTCGAGTGGAAGTCGAATCCACAATCTTTCGCGTTTACAGTCACACGCTTTGGCCATTGCGCCACGACTGGGCTCAAGGGGATTATTATTAATTAAAAGAAACAATAAGATTTAACTATAAAGTAGCTAATTTCAAACCGTTTGGATGATATGTAAACTTTCACAAATAGTGCCAATACCAAAAGCTATATATATAAATCAGCTTCACGCTGTATCTCGCACACAGCAGGGTAGGCAGAGGGAACCTAGTGTTAAGGCACTCCGTTCCCCACTTTCTGCCGAATTCTGGAGGCATAGCGTGTTCAGTGGCAGAAGCGAAGAAATGAAAATATAAATTTAAGTAAATATTTCATCTCCTCGAGTGGGAATCGAACCCACAACCAGTCGATTTTACAGTCACACTTTGTGCCGCTGCGCCACGACTGGCCTCAATATGTATATATATGAATTATACTATTTAAATTGAGTCAAGAAAATTAAGTTCAATAGATCATCTGTCGAACACAATCATATTATAATACCATTAGGGTCACAATGTACGCCAGGTATGATTTGAAAGCGCACATGGAAAGCGCAACCCGTCGGTGGGGTCCGGCTTTCCAATCTAGTCCTGAACTTGGGCTCAAGATTAATAGTACTTTCTAGGTCTTTGAATGGCTTATAGTTACTTTATATAGAACGTACAATACAGATAGGTTTTCTGAGACTCTCTCTATGCACAGTGGAATTAGAGAACTGTTTATTTAACTTGGTAGTTCTGAAGTCGAATCTTATGTACAATTGCTATGCATTTCATATGAGGTTATTTTATTTTTTATAATTGGCATTTCTCAGTGCAGATAAATAAGAAACGCTAACATGGAAGTCAAAAATCTGCTTAATTCTGCAAAATAACATATCATATCGGTTGACCTTCGAAAACACAGTATCAAAGATACTGGAGGAAGGTCACGTAAAAAGCATGAGGACCCCCCGAAGGGCATGTATGAAGAGGTTGATGACAGTGGACGAGGCGAAAGAGGTATGTAGAGACCGTAGCGTTTGGCGCTCCGTTCTCTCTGACTACCCCGCAAGGGATAAAGCGTGAGGCTAAGTTAAGTTAACATATCATACTTATATTTATATCAATTTTAAACGATGTTCATAAGTAACATATTCAAATATCAATTCTTATGTTGAAGAAATTGCGAAGTATAAAATATATTTAGAAATATACAATGTTTTTTTTTTTCTCTTTTAATATATAAATATGTTTAAAATTCTAACTTATGTTACAAATGTAAAATTTATCGTAAGTGAAACGACATTATTAAATTCATTAATCTTTACTTAGTGAAAACGATGCAACTTCATTACAATGCAACAGTATTTATTGTATATATATTTAAATTTTATAACAAAAAGGAGATCAAAAGACATAAAAAACCGGATGATAATATAAATGAGAACATTATGCTTCCATTTCTTATTGAAGGCTTCTTGCTTGCCCGATCGTACGCAACTTATAGTTAGTATCTAACCTGAATAGTTATTCGATAAAATGAGTATATTATACATTACGAATCGTGGAAAGTGCATAAATCATAAATCATGCATAAAACCAATGTAACTGTTGAATACTATTGGATATCTGCACCAGCAGCGCCTGGTGGCTACAAATGACGAATGGTCAAGATCTGCGGTAGTATATTTATATTCATTATAAAGGTGTATTCAGTATGACACACCACATTAATAATTATTCAGAAAACGTATAAAAATTTGAACGTAGCGGGACTCAAACCCCCGCCTCTCGGAAGGAGTTTTCTAAATAAGTATTTTCTTTCCTAAGTGTGGATTAACATTTTAAAAATGTTTTAAAACACCACATTGAGTTTATTAACTTTATTTAGAAATACTTAGAATGTATTCTTCATTTTTAATACACTTTTATTTATTTTTCTTTTGGTTGTAGTATTCTATTGATCAAATGATCACTGCAAGAAATTACAACGCTATATTGATCTATTAATTAACACCCGGTAGTTGTGCAACGGCAACCGACTGTAAACTGGACGATTGTGAGTTCGATTCCCATTCGCGGGAGTGAAATATAATGTTTTTTTTATTTTGATGATAAAACTCCGGTAACAAGGCAAAACGTGACTTTGAGTTCCAACACTCAACAAGCTTAAGAATTCGGCGTGAAGTGGGAAGTATCTTAATAGGGAACGGAGTGACTTAATCCTAGATTCTCAAGCTCTCTCTGCCGAAGCTAAAAAATATTTCTACTCAGTTAGCTTAAAAATAAAACAAACAATAACCCACAAATGAATCCGATTATGAAAAAAAAATCTTACAATCTCCTTTCTCTCTACTTTTTACGTCGATTAATAATAGAATGTATCAATACAAAAGTATAAAACTATGAAATATAATAAAAATTACCTAACCATTCAAAAAAGGTCACTAAATTAGGCTTTACTCTAGCGTAATGTAAGCAGCGCTCTCCAGTCCTTGGCAGTAGATTAATTGAGCCCATAGTGACAGAAATACCATTAAATGCAATAGATAAACGAGGCTCGCTTTTTGTTTTATGACCTGCTGCCATCGCTGTTTCTTAGCTACATCACGCGGCGAGATTGATGAAAAGTTGAAATAAATCCAGAATTTACTTACAACAGTAGTACTATTTGAAACAGTAATTAATACCGAAATATTTTTATCATTTTTAAAGCGTTATTCTACAATTAAGAAAGAAAAATACTGTTTAGAAAACGTATAAGAATTTGAAAGCGGAATTTGAACCTCCGCCTCTTGGAGACCGTCCAAGCTTGGAACCATCCCTCTTTGTTTCCAAGAGGCGCGGGTTCAAATTCCGCTACTTTCAATTTTTTATACGTTTTCTAAAAACGCGACCGTTGTGGGTTCGATTTCCACTCGAGGGAATAAATTATTATTAATGTTTTCATTTCATCACTCTGGCATGTCAATTTTTTACACATTTTCTTAAAAACTATTTTTCTTTCCTTAAAATTTAAAATTATAAAAAATATCTATAATTATTACACGTTTAGTCACAAAAGCCTTCAACATGATGAATTCATTGTTATAATAAATATTTAATATCGGTTTCTTCAAATAAATTATAAACAACAGACTGCTCTATTATATTTAGAATTTATTAAATGATAAAAATATTCATAAAACTCATTATTTATTCGGCAACATTTCACATTTGTAATGTATTCACTTTCACAGTTAATCTCACCAACATATATAGTACTCTACATCGTACACACAATTGTATTAAATCAAATAAATAAAATCAAATTAGCTCATGCTGTATCTGGCACACAGGTACAGGTAGGCATTGCGTGTTGAGTAGCGGGACTCAACGCCGCGCTTTGCCTTGAAACCAGAGCGAGAATATGCTAATATAAATTTAAATAAATATTTCATTTCCTTGAGCGGTGATCGAACTGACAACCAATTGCGTCTTTTCACACTCTGTGCCCCTGCGCCACGACTGGCCTCTACGACTAATGAATGCTTTAAACTTACTACTAATAATGACTAATGCTTACTTTAACATTTTCCAACTAAAACATTTTGCTTGCAAATTACTGATTTGGTCTCGCATTTTGAATTCCACTCACGGCATCGGATAGGCGTTTAAGGTAAATAAATTAAATTTCTCTTCTTGCTTGAAGCACCCAACTGCGAGTTCCTTGATCGAGGGGATACATAAATACATGTAAATGGTTATTTTATCTGCAATATGAGCGTATTTCTGATTTATTATTGCGGTTACCATGTGCGTTTATCACATGTATGTAGTATGATCAGCTTCACGCTGTATCCCGCACACAGCAGAGTAGGCAGAGGGAACCTAGTGTTAAAACACTCCGTTCCCCACTTTCTACCGAATTCTGGAGGCATTGCGTGTTGAGTGGCAGATCTCAGCGCCGCGCTTAACCCAGAGCGAAGAAATGGAAATATAAATTTAAGTGAATATTTCATCTCCTCGAGTGGGAATCGAACCCACAACCAGTCGGTCTTACAGTCACGCTGCGCCACGACTGGCCTCATGTAATGTATGTATTATGATGTTGTAAATTTGTACGAGTGAGACTCTTATTTATCCATCAACGTTTAGTAGTAGAAACAACAAATGATCAACGCTTTTAATGCTCTTGTAAGGTGCGCGGTAGAACTACACACCAATCCGTATCCAAAAGGTGAAACGGAACCTATATATAACGGATACTAAGACTTCGCTGTCAGTCCGTCTGTCTGTCGCCAGGTTGTATCTCTGAACTATGATACTTAAATAGTTAAAATTTTCACAGATGATGTCAACAATAGAATAAAATAAATATTTAAGGGGGCTCCCGTACAACAAACGTTATTTTTTTGCCTTTTTTTATAATTTTTTGCCCTTTTTATTGAGGTTAGTCGTGGCGCAGAGGCACGAAGTGTGCTTGTGTGACTATAAAATCGACTGACTGTGGGTTCGATTCCCACTCGAGGTAATTAAATATTTATTTAAATTTATGTTTTCATTTCTTGTGTCGAGCTCTGGTGTTGCGGCAAAGCGTGGCGTTTATTCCGCCACTCAACACGCAATGTTTTCAGAATCCGCCAGAAAGTAGTGAACGGAGTGTCTTAATACTAGGTTCCCTCTGCCTACCAAGTTTTGTGCGGGAGCTGATTTATGATTTTTTTTATAGATAATGATGACCTTTTGTGCGCGAGTCTGACTCTCACTTGGCCGGTTTTTCAGAGACGTTGCGTGCTAACTGTACTAGTCTAGCTTTTTTATTTTACCAGCTTGAGACCTAAACGTGGCGTCATCCGCTCAAATATATTTTTATAGCAAAATTTATTAATGTATAAGCTATTATTGTAAAGTTTCATTCAAATCCGTTTAGTAATTTTTGCGTGAAAGTAGAATAAACATCCATCCTCACAAACTTTCGGATTTATTATAATAGTATTGCAAAGCCAATTTACTCGTACATATAAGTATTGTTCAGAATAATATTTCAATCCATAACCATAACGATCACTTGGACAAGATTTAAATGTTAATAATCATGCTTTTCCATACAGCACTTGTTATTTGATGTTAAATTGTAATTTTTTTGCAGTAATCTTTCATTAAAGTAATTTTATTTAATAAACTTTGGTTATTGGTTATATTGAATAAAGTAGTCAGCTAGCTTTTTCTCGTCGAGATGATATTAGAAAACTTCTTAACTGGATAGAGCGGGTGCACGCAGTCGCTAGTCATCGATTAGAGTGGTTGAAAGTTGTCAAGGGAATGGTAAGCAACTGTTGTGCACTTTTTAAACCTTTCTTTTGATTTTCTTGTTTTAATTGTTTAATTTAGATAAATACATTTTCGTCATCAACAAAAAAAAATTGTAAGCTTTTGAAAGTTAATTTCGTAATGTTTTAAATTCTATTTATAGAACACCTCTTCCAAAAGTTTTAGTATTTGGCAAGAACAAGTTTGTATAATGATCAGAATTATATTTATATATTTTTATCAATATATAAATGTGAAAGTGTGTATGCTTTAAAGGTTATTACTCACATAGAAAAATCCTGTAGTATTTAATTTTAAGTAGATAACATTAATCTCGAAAACCACTATAATTAAAATTAATATTTTATTTACATATTACTTTTATAGGTTATTTTTTTGACACAATAAACTTCATTTAATAAAAAATTGTTATTAAACAGACGCCAATAATATACATAAAATAGTGTTACACTCGAAGAAACTGAAAGAAAGTGAGACCCTTCACTTGTCACGTTTTTTTTAAATTGCTCGCTCTACATTGTACAAATATTTATAAATAAAAAAGGAAAGTGAAGAAAGAGGCCCCTCTTCAATGTTAGCCTTTATAATGACAATATAATCTAGATATTTACAGAGAATGTTGCATTTATGTATTGTTTTAGTTGCATTTAACATATAATTTGAGTAGGACAGTAGAATATTATTTTATTTAAAGACATTTCTTTGCGTGTATATTTTTGAAAAAGTTATGTACCCGTTGTATTGTTATAAATTTGTAGTTATTTTTCTAAAAAAACATATAAAAAAATTAAACGTAACGGAATTTGAACCCGTGCTTCTTGGATACCGTCCAAACGTCATCGATATTAAGCCATAAATTGTCATTTAGCTACCCCATTACCCACATTAGATACCACAATATAAAGAAGTTATAATTATAATTTCGACGTAGCTTGATGAGAACGTACTGCTAAGTGGTCAGAGCGCTTGAACGGTGTTTAAGAGGAGCAGGTTTAAATCCCGCTATGGTAAATTTTTTATATAATACGTAATCTAAAAAGTTTTTTTTTTTTGAGAATAATACTTTGATAAACATAGCGTTTATAATTAATTTGTAATGTAATTTGTCAGCCTGCAATATTTCTAGAAGGCCACTTGAATAGTAAATAGAGCGCTGTATCATTCTATGCTCTTTTTATCCATTTTACTAATTGTGATATCAAAAAGGAATCAAAATGGCATCCATTTAAAATGTCCAATTACCCATAAACATTGACAAAATTCATAAAACATACTGAATTACGATTTTAAGTAAGTCGTGCTACTTTCAACGATAAATACAGTTAGTACAGTAATATAATAGTAATAAATTTATAATTTTACGAACATTTTATAACAGAAACGTGGTTCATAGTGGTGCATGATGGTAGTAAAAATAATCAATCTTAGTATTATTATTGTATTCAATAAACCAATATAATTTGAATGCAAATGGACGAGTTTATAGTTACATATATTTTTTTATTTTGTTGTTTTGGTTTGTACGACAGGTTTGATTTATAATAATTTCAATATTCTACAATTGGACTGTATTACCATATTTATAAATTGCAAATTCTCTTTGCCTAACACGAAAAGTGAATCTGAAATATACATAACTCATCGTTTTAATATTTAAAAAATAATAAATAAATCAGCTTCACGCTGTATCCCGCATACAGCAAGGTAGGCAGAGGGAACCTAGTGTTAAGACCCTCCATTCCCCACGAATTCTGGAGGCATTGCGTATTGAGTGGCAGAACTCAACGCCGCGCTTTGCCTCGACACCAGAGCGGAAAATATATATTTTTTATATTTACAGCTACGTATATCATTTCAAAGTAAAATATTTGAAACAAATCAATTAATATCTGGGTTAAGATCGTAAATTTGCTTCGTGGCAAACAAGTGTCAATATCACAAGCATGGTGAAAGGATTATTTCCACCAGCTTATGCATTTGATACGGAAGGTAAAAAGGGAAAGGGGAAAATTAGCGAAGTGTGTGCCGTGGGAAAAGGGATATAAGTCCGGTTTGTTGTATAGTTAGACGCTCTACTTAACAATATACAAATAAATATGTTGAACTTGGTCTTTGAAATTTGTATATATGTACAGTAGGTGTAATTTAAAACATAAAGACAATGCTAAAAAAACTGTAACTGTGTTATTTTTATTATTTCTTAAGATTCAATCTTAATTAATATCTTCATTTTATTTATTTATGGAAACTGTGAATCGGAATGCCGTTCTAGATTCCATATGTTATATGCGAGATATAGTGTGAGGCTATTTAATTTAATTTGATTTAAAATATACTTAATAATTGTACGAAAACAGATCGATAGTTATCATATTAATAAATCTAACATTAGTTTAAGCGTCATAGTAATGTGTGAATAATCTCACATCCATATAAATGTAATTAATCAAGTTGTGTGAGCTCTTATTAAAAGAATTGATGCACCGTAAGTGTGCAATGAAGCTGATACGTGCCTCGTATAATTATATATATAGACGATCTTAGCACGAACGTACAGACATCCGTAATACTAGGAGCTCGGCCCATAAAAGTCTATAGCAACAATTAACAGCAGGTTCATATTTTTTTTAAAAGAGTTTTAATTGGTATCTTGATAAGGATAAGAAAATTATAAGAAAAAATAATTTACTTTTTAACGAGCAACGTGACATGATATTTTTGATTTAAATTAAGAAATTTTTATCCTGTTTTTGATTTATTTTTTATTGCGACATTTCGTCATAATAAAAATCAAAGATAATCTATTTTAAATGGTAAAATAGTTACCACAACTTATATATATATTTCGAATATAATATCGAACAAATTAAAATAAAATGTTATATTATTTTTTTAATAACTAAACTTGTTTGTTATACCTCAAAGAACCCATCTACTTTTGTGCAATTGTAAACTAGGCTAATATGAAACTTATTCAATCCCATACAAAAATATGGCTATGTTTCACGCTGTATCCCACACACAGCAGGGTAGGCAGAGGGAACCTAGTGTTAAGACACTCCGTTCCCCACTTTCTGCCGAATTCTGGAGGCATTGCGTGTTGAGTGGCAGAACTCAACGCCGTGCTTATCCTCGACACCAGAGCGAAGAAATTGAAATATAAATTTAAGTAAATATTTCATCTCCTCGAGTGAGGATCGAACCCACAACCAGTCGGTTTTACAGTGATATCTCGTGCCGCTGCGCCACGACTGGCCTTATGGCTGTGCAAGTTTTATAATATACAAAGAATAAAATAACATATAAGTTACAAAATACATATATGCATCGACCCAGTATGAAATTACGTCGGAAATTATATAATATTGTTATATTATTATTATGCAGCTTACATACGAGCATTCTGTTCCTGATGGTAGCAGAGCTGGTGTCATCTTGAAGTGATTACATCATACGAAAGGAAAGACTATTTATGCGCACTCAATTTTACATTACGACGCCATAGCGAAATGGTAATTGTGGCACACCACTGGCCAACCTTTTATTGCATTTAATTTAATGCTTCGACTTTCAATACGTTATTAATTCATTAGATTTTTATATAATAGTGACTATTGATTGGTATTGTATAGTTTAATCTTTTTCTTTTTATATATGATATTTTTTTAATTAGTCTCTTGGAATTTAATAATAAATTTCTTGGAAAATATAGATTTAAAATAATTGTTAATACTTAGGCATACTAAGAACAGAACTGAAGAAGTATAGTATTAAAAAATAAACTTGCTTTTAAAAAATAAAAAAGAACTGGGATCAAGATACATAAAGTTAAAATAATATTGAATATCTTTGAATGCTGCTTAAAAATTAAATATTAATTTAGACCTAATATAAAATAATTGTAAAAACAATTATAAATTAAAAAAAGTTAATATTAACTCGTAATAGATGTATTAAGCATTTACTATAATAATATAAATGAGGCTAGTCGTGCCGCAGGGGCACAAAGTGTGACTTTAAAATCGACTGGTTGTGGATTCGATCCCCACTCGGGGAGATTAAATATTTATTTAAATTTATATTTCCACTTCCTCGCTCTGGTGTCGAGGCAAAAGCACGGCGTTGAGTTCCGCCACTCAACACGCAACTCCTCCAGAATTCGGCGGAAAGTGGAAAACGGAGTGTCTTAACACTAGGTTCCCTCTGCCTACCTAAGCTGATTTATTTTATTTATTTACAATCATAAATAGCATGAACTAAAATTGTATTAAGAAGTGACATAATTAATCATTTGGCTTACTGTTATTACGTTCGAGTAATGTGACGAGACGCTATTAAATTACGAAGATGCTATCTGCGTTGGTTTTAGAAAAGTTTTATGAATGTTCTTTATTTCATATGAATTTATCATAAATATTTACACTAATGGCTGTCAAAAATTTATAGTCTCTTTTAAAAACTGTGATAAAATGATTTAAATTAACAAGAATCACTTTATTATAACCTTAAAATATCGTTAATATAATGATTAACCATTTCATTTATCAGACTGATAGTTTTTTTTGGATAATTTCCTTTTAAAGGAGATAAAAACTGTTAAATATTCTAATTGGCACATTTAACATTATGTCCAATTAAATTTAAATTAAACAACATAATAAAATAATCACGTGGGAAATAAGCTTATTTGATATTTATATAGGTACAGTGACTTAGTATATATGGACCTATATTGACTGGTGATTGAAATTCCTATATTTATTTATAATTCAATTACTATTTTTATTATATTATTAATATTAATATATATTACATTTACCTTAGAGACGTTACTTATCGAATTAAATATCTCCAGGGACTTTAAGGGTACCGCATTTGTTTGTAATATTTTTGATGGGTCTCTCAACCATCATCCAGAATATATATTATAATTTTACTTAAAAATAAATTTTGTTCAAATATTTTATTATTTACAAATGCCATTATTATTACTAATAATAAAAAAATATATATCTTGCACTCTTCTCTCTTTATATTAAATGTTTTTATCTCAGCTATGTATTTTTTTTCCCCTGTAATATTGTTTATTACGTTGATTATATTATAAATATAATAAGCAATATCATCATTTATATTTTAGCAATATAAAATAGCTTTAGGTAAATCAGATCATAGTAGTGCACCGTACTCTTCCAACAATTGAAGTTTCCTAGTCTAATTAGATATATTGTGGCGTTAAACGTCTTCATTCTTATATTTACTAAGTAGACAAATGGTGGACAGGCAAGGAGAAGCTGGTGTTAAGATATTTTGTGCTCAATGGATAATCTCAACGCAACGCTTTGTCTCCCCAGAGCGGAGTAATTAAATAATTTGATCCTCGGAGTATTGAACTCACAACTTTCATGACAATCAGACGTTGTTTCACTACTACGACTGAATATTATTGACTAGAGGGCGCGCGCGGCTTCGCCCGCTTATTAGGAGCGAATTCTAAAAAAATCACGAAACACGTGTTCAATAAAATATTTTTAACAGTCTGAATTAAAATTTTTATAAATATCGGTGGCAATTTAAAGATTTTTCCATATAAACTTTCAACCCTTTATTTGAACCCTTAGGGGGGGAATTCTTAAAAACCATGAAACACGTGTTCAATGAAATATTTTTAAGAGTCTGAATTTCAAATTTTATAAAAATCGGTACAGATTAAAATTTTTTTCCATACAAACTTTCAACCCCTATTTCATCCCTTTAGGGTTAAAATTTTTCAAATTCCCTTCTTAGTGGATGTCCAGAATATGAAAATAAACATCTGCTCAAATTTCACGTTCCTACCATCAGCGGTTACGGCTCTGCGTGCGTCTTGCCTCAGTCAGTCAGCACAAGTCCTTTTATATATATATAGATTACATACTACCGACTACATTCTCTCTGAGGTCGTTCGTGGCGCAGCGGCACGAGGTGTGACTGCAAAACCGACTGGTTGTGGGTTCGATCCCCACTCGAGGAGATGAAATATTTACTTAAATTTATATTTCCATTTCTTCGCTCTGGTGTCGAGGTTAAGCGCGGCGTTGAGTTCTGCCACTCAACACGCAATGCCTCCAGAATTCGGCAGAAAGTGGGGAACGGAGTGTCTTAACACTAGGTTCCCTCTGCCTACCCTGCTGTGTGCGGGATACAGCGTGAAGCTAATTTATTTTATTTTATTTTACATACTACCGAATTAATAAGGCCAGTCGTAACGCAGGGGCACAATGTGTGACTGTAAAATCGACTGGATGTGGGTTCGATTCCCACTTGAGGAAATTAAATATTTATTTACATTTATATTTTTATTTCTTCGCTCTGGTGTCGCCTCTGGTGTGCCACTTGATACGCAATGCCTCCAGAACTCGGCGGAAAGTGGGGAACGGAGTGTCTTAACATTAGGTCCCCTCTGCCTACTCTGCTAATGCTAAAAAAATATTTAAATGTTCTTTATGTATTAAAAATATACATAAATAAGAGTTTCAGTATTTTTTTTATTTACAGTACAAGTGAACTGGTGGCTCTAGTGGCCGTCTCATGCACGTTGTTCCTGTTTCTTCACACGAGGGACCTCAGCACGAAATTACAGCGGATGCAGCGTCTTAACGATGACGTTACTGCCTTCAACCATCTTACCGACAGTAAATAAATTACATTTGTTATTAGTTATAAAATTATAGAATATAGATATAGATAGAACAACAAAATATAATATAAATAGGTATTTCAGGAACTTGATCATAAAAATTGGAACTTTACATAAAATTCTGATATTAAATTTTATGCTCTACAACACTAATTATATATTTTTTCCTTTTTCTAAAAGTTTTCGATAATAAGAATATTGACAAAACAAACATTTTAAATTATATTTTCTGCAAAAGAGTCTTCCTACAGTTTTTAAGCAAAAATGACCGTTTTGAAGGTATTTGTTAAAAATATCTTTTTCAATGTGGCCACCATACGGTGGTTAACAGATGAAGTTTCGAACGAAGTAAATATAGTTTTATACTCAAAGGACTTACTCTTTGATAAAATCCGATTGAAGAATAAACTATCCTGTTTTATGTTTCCATTGAGCGAACATTTAAAAGTCTTGGACATGCATAATATTTCGAGTGTCTTGCATTTTAGAATTGACGTTGACATAACTCTGGTGTCATCTTTAAAAATTAAATCGATATTAAACAAGAGATTCAAGTTATTGTGTAAAACGAAATTCTAGATTGATTTATTTCAAATATTATTATCTAAGAGACTAGGTTACATTATGAAAGCAGTTACACTTCATTTGCATTTTGTAATATTATATAACGTTCGAGAAACGAAAGATATAGGCTAATTTGTTCGTCATTATCGATGAAAATATTTCTTAGGAAGCTTTGTGCGTAATGCCTATGATAGTTCTTGTTTTTTATGCAGCGTTGAGTGCAATTTTATTTTCATTTTCAATGATTACGAATGATGATGTTATAACAAGAAATAAAAATGTGATTTAATTTATTTTATTTTATTAGTAATTTATTTATTTACATCATAATTTAATTTCTTTTCTTTGACGTAATTTAATAATCTTAAGTGGTCAAATGTTTAGTTGCGATGGTTATTGGTCTAATATAATAAATAATTGCGGAGTTAAACTAAGCAAAAAAGTCATTCTACATTCTCTCTGTGGACATTATACATACGTATATATGAATAATAATACGTATATTAATAATATTTTATTTGTTCGAGTTAACTTTAACTTAGAGTTACAAGCAATGCTGTAAATCATCTACTATAAGCTCATGCATCTTAGCTGTGATAAAATGTGTAATCTAAAAGCACCGATTAAATATACCTAGTATATGAAAGGCATGCGAGCATGTGGCAGCATCTACAGGCAACCGCAAGCACGTAGGGCGCACGTACTCGTGTACCGCTGCCCTATTAGTTGATCTATATCAGACATATGGAACATACGTAAGTAATTTGCTGACTACTAATATGTTTCATGGAATTGCGGTACTTACCGGGACTGTTGTTTGAATTATTTATTTTATGTCAGGAGTTATATTTTTTAATTAGTTATAATTAAAAAAATATATATACGTCAGCTTTTAAGACATTCAAAAACCGAGGACCAAGCAACCGACAGAGGGACATAGTGCTATGACACTCCGTTCTTCATCATCCATCAAATTCTACAACTATTTATAAACGGAATCAAATCCACAACCCACACAAAATCACACGTAGATTCTCAAGTGCGCCACGGGAACTACAGTAATTATGTACATGTTTAAATAAACCACATATTATATTACTTTAACATATTTAAGTAACAACCAGCTGTTTACATTGTAAAACAATAAACAATTGTTATACAGTATATAGATTGTTGTAACTGTCAAATAATAGCTTAGACAAGATGATACATAGATAACATAAATTTAATCACTAACATTTTGACATATGTCAGCCATTCAACATGCTATCACTTATCTTATGCCACACTTATATAACTTATTTTGACAGATCACTAATGTCCGACCATTTGAACTGTCACGTTTGAAGTGTTGAACATATTTCAATTACCAACGGAATTATTTTAGTGCTTCTATTTTCTTTAACGATGGAATGAAAATAAATGCGTGTTTAAATAGCGGAAATATTTCAGTGCTTCTATTTATTTTAAAGATGGAATGAAAATAAGTGCATATTTAAATAGACACGTGCATTTTTTTTTAATTATATAGTTTAGTTTTTTTTTAATATACTTTGTAATTTTGGTTATGACGGGAAACAGAAATATAGCTAGTTGTGATAGTTCTTTATGTTGACGAAGATATTGTGCTCAACTGGCACCCTCGATACGGACGAGCTAAACGATTTTTTTTTGTGTCCAGTTTCATAATTGAATCTATCCAGCCTTTTTTCTTTCTGCTCATTTACGACGGACTGGATGGACGGCGGGATATTTAAAAAAAATAATCATTAAAAAATTTAAAGTCAAATAATTTTATTTAAAATAATAAGTCAAGAACTTCATTTTTGAACGTCAAATAATTTAACACCGGTTCACTTAAAGTTAATCCCTCAGATCTGGGAAAAACCGGCACAAGTAACTCAACGGGATTTTTTTAATTCAAATACTTACAGAATAACACTTATTTATTAGTGACAATAATACTTTTGATTACGTTCTATTATAAGTATGTATGTACATTTTAAGATAAATAATTAATTTATTTTTATAATACTTTAATTAAAATACAAAATTTCTCATAGCTCTTTATTATACGGAAACAAATGATAAATTTGCTCTTACAAATATACTAATTATAAAGAAAAAATAAAGTAAGGCAGTAATTAAGGATAGTTTCGTGCATACATACGAATTATTAAGTAATTGAGATTAAACAGTACCGCCCACGTTCAGGGGCAGATACATTATAATTATGAACTTGATTACTGTTCATCATAACACAAAATGAAGGCGTTTGAAACATAGTTAGCTGTATAGTACTAATTAATAACTAAATTTTAAACGAAACATTTCAAAATTATATAATGTTGATAAAAAATAAAGTATATGTATATTCAAATACAAACGCAAACGCAAACAAACGCAAAAAAAAAATTTGTAAACGTAATATCTACGGAAATCAAATATAATATTAAAGTTAAAAATAAATTGGTGTGGTGAATTGTATTTATTGAACTTTTGTTGAGCATCTTTTAGAACAGAATGTGTGAACACCGTAAAACCTGAAACACTTAGTACCTTTTTTTTCTGGTTTCTCTTTGTATCCCTCACATCGAAGGGTAGACGGAGAGAATCTCTATTATTATTTGAGTAGCAATATTATTGACGGAATCTTTTTATATATTTATTTTATTCAACAAGCGGCCTCTACATCACTATATTTTGAAGGAACCAAGCGTTACATTGAAACGTGGGATTTTATTAAGTTGGAAATTATTATTATATCGGCATACTTAAAACGCAATTTTACATAATATACGTTAGTAAACTGCAGAACTCTGTACTTATATTATTATTTAAGATGACACGACAGTAAGTTAAACTAGTAACAAATAAAGTATATACATATGTGTAGCGGAAGCAAAAATTACGACGCCCGAGTGGGTCAGTAGTAAACGCGAAGTACTGACATAACACTTTGTTGATTGACATACAATGCTAATAGTGGATGCTTTGAAACAGTTACTCTTTTTAATTTGATTGACGGTAAATTGATGCGCACTGTTAGACTGTGTTATTGCGTTTGACCGTTCACACGATATCGTGGACATGGGAGTTATATTTGTGTGTGTATATACTTGCTATTTTTATCTTTCAAAGAAAATTTTATATAACGAACCATTTAGTTTTTAGGTTGTCAACAGCGTATTTGTTAGTACGTCTTTCTAGGTTAGTTTATTTATTTTATTTAGCTTCACGCGGTATCCTACACATAGTAGAGTAGCAGAGGGAACCTGGGAACTTAGTGCTAAGACTCTCCGTTCTAATTAAGACACATCTGTTCCCTACTTTCCGCGGCGTTCTGGAAGCATTGCGAGTTGAGTGGCGGAACTTAACACCGTCATTTGATTTGTTACCGAGAGGGAAGCGAGCCCGCAATTTCCCTCATTTATAGTCGTACGCTTGTGCCCCTGCGCCACGACTGGCCTTAAATTATATAAAGTACTTACTCGTAAAAGCTTTAAAAAGTTAAAATTTCGATGATGATGATGATGTTTTTTTCTATTGCTGTAATATTAGACGCAAGTAAACGCTTGTATCAAAAACATGTCATAATTCGTGTTTTGTTTTGTTTCTCTGGAGTTATGAGTTTCTGGATTTTGCAAATGAAGCTCGCTGAAATAATAAGATTCGTAACAAGCTCGAGACGTAACAAGCTAATAAATTCGTTCCACTGATAGTCCACTTAATTTGTAAATATAATGTGGAAACAAAACAATATAATAATTAAATATTACTTTTATGTTACATTTATAAGCTCTAATCTAATTTATAATAAATAATAATTCGTTTAGCGAAGAATCATACGAAAGGGAGACCTCCAAGAAAGGAAATAATTATAATTTGATTTGATTAAAAATATATTATATATTTGAAATTAAATAATTAATTTATATAAAAAATATAGGTATCTAATACAAAATAAAAAAACATAAAATAAATAAATGTATAGAATTATAAATTTTCTCTAATTAATAAAGCTGAAATTAATCTACAATAACTTTCACCGTTACCAAAATAAAATATATGCAAAGAACTCGCAAATAGTGTAAAAACACATCATAAAAGATTAAGAAAGGAGCCTTAATTTTGACCTCTCAGGAGTCTTCGTATTCTGAGATGTAGGAGGCATTTCCTTCCAATATCATTTCACTTTAAGCGTTTTATGGTTTAATTGACATTTTTATGTACCTATAGTATATTTATTCATAGTGGATTACTATGTTTATACGAGTAGTGTGGGTTTTTACTTACCTATTTCTGTTACTTTTTATTTTTATATTTTACAATTATCCTCAATTTAGTCAGATCCACCCCAAAATTAAGCAATTGTTAAGAGAGCCGGGAACGCCGTACTTTGTCTAATCAGCCGAGGGAAATGTAAATAATCAAAAAACAAACTTCGAGTGAAATTTAAACCCACAGCCACGGCCTGCGGTCAGAGGCCTCTAAACTCAACCACGCTCATGACAACTATAACTTCTATGTAAATCTGTCATTTTTATTTATATGTATATGTTTTTTTTATTGTACGTTTAAAATGTTATCCTAAAATTTATTGTAGAAAAAAAAAGTATATAATTTAATTCGAAATAAAGATAAAGCGAATGGCCTATTCTAAATAACAATTACAGACCATTCTGTAATGCGATTTGAGAGCCTCGAGCGCATTCTATGAGATTGACCTTTAGCAAACACATTTAATGTTCACTTATTATTTGTATTTACGTTTGTTAAATGTATATTTGCTGTTAAAGTGAAATTATCTTTATTTATTCTTATAATAAAATTTAACGGGTCGGTGGTTGTACATGGAAGATATATAAGAAAAAATGTTATTGGTGTTATTTAATAACGTATTATAAATATATTAGAATTAATAAAAAATAATAATATAATAATATGGTTCAAATAGACAAATTCACGGGAAGGATATTTTAGATATTTTAGCTAACTTCTAAAATATAATGATTAATAAATGACAGCGTTTCTGAAACACGATACGATACTACGATAAATGTGATATCCCTAAAACTAAAGAAAAAAAATTCTGTATTAAACACGTGTAATATCTCTGACATTATAGGTCTATGATAATTATTACTTAAATACATAGCATAGACCACAGTAGATCCTAAGTATACTCTCATAATGTAGGGTATTTTTGAACGTATTATTCAGAAAGGATCGCGTCGGCGGCACACACAAAGAGATGTTACAAAGACATTTAATACCAAAACGCATATCCTTGTCAGTTTCACGAATGAACATACGACAGTAAGCTTCGTATGGATAATAAATATGAACCAATCTTAATTATAACACCACGTACATGTTTGGAACATGGAACTATTATATAAAAAAAATATTTATTTTATTTTAAATTGAATTGCTACAAATAACAATATTAGTATTCAAAAATTCTGCTGGAAGAGAAACTCTTATAAAGAGATTTTTAATATTAAATGATTCATCTCTATATTGATTTCACATTTTTTTTTTCTAATCTTCTGTATTTTATAAACATAGTCGAATAACATATTAATTATCATATTAAAACCGTGAGCAATTATTTTCTTCGCAAGCTTAATTAAGTAGAAACTATATGTTGTAGAATTTGTAAAATTGCTAACTTACGTAACTACGTATTACTGTTAACCGTAAAGGCTGTAGACTTGAATTGCGTCCATCTAAACAGTATGTAGTAGTAATAACTACACGCTCAGTGAAAAGGCATGTTAGAAATTAGTGTAATTACCTTTAATATGAGCAGAACAATCTCCTTAGAGTATGTTGGTACTCCTGTATACTCAACAAATAGAAATAAATATATCAAAAATATGCTAGTACACATCAGAGTTAAAAAAAAACCAAATAGTTTTACCATTTTTTTTTATTAAAACCGTCTATTTCACTTAAATAAAATAAATGTAAAATTATCGTTAAGAATCCTTTAGTTTCAAACGCTCATAAGCTTTAGAAAGTATCATTCAAGCACAATCTTATTGTCTATTTAAAGGTCGGTCAGCGACCGCGACAAGCCTCAGGGTCCCGGAAGCGTTGTAATTCCTTTATCGTCCTTCCAAACCCTAGACCATTGTTGCATCAGTTTATTGCCCCTTACGGCGGACCGATAGTCCCTTTTGTGGAGTTATCTTATTTGAGAACAAATCGAATGATTACAGTTAGAATTGTTTACTTTGTTTCGCTCTCATCGTTATTTTGAACAAGTATAAGAATTAAATTTATACCATAAGAGGTTACCGCCGAAAATACGTGTTTTTTAGATATTTTTTTTATTAGATATCCCAAAGGATATCTAGTAGCACCGGTTAGTTTAAACTAACTTAATTTTTTTAATGTTAAACCTGATAATACTTTATTACTTTATCATGAACTTAAAATGAAGATAATTATTTAAATTATTTTTTTATGTAAATAATTTTAATTTTTTCACGTAAAGTATCTTATGATATAATATCTTATGATAAGAAGTAATAAGTTAGATATATTTATTGGTTTTATATGGAGCCCAGTATATGTAAGAGTATCTTTTTTCAAATTTATTTATTCAGAAAGTAAAAATTAGGGGCGTGGGCAACAAGGACCACAAATGTCAATCGTGGAAATATATAGGTACCTGTATATCAAACCACATTAAATGATTAAAAAGGATTTTTTATATTCTGATAAAGATTTGAATTGCCAAACCTCGACAACGGTTTCGAAAATAACCTACATTAGCATTTTTATGTATGTTATTTTTTTAGAACATTTTACTTTTATCTTTCTTATTTTATACATTTACTTTATAGTGTTATCGTAAACTTATTTAAAATAAAAAATAACTACTAGTGATCCTAGTTTTCTATTAATAATTATCTTGAAATACGATTAAGATATTTCTATTACATTCTACCGGATCAAGTTGTTCACTTTTTATTAGGTTTAAAAAGTTATTAGGTTTAAAAAGTCTCTAAACATCTTATTTTTATTTTCTCAATTAAAATTTTAGGACAAAATACAAAAATAGTAAGGAGGTATATAATGTTAGCTCTGTTGGTTTTATATTCTATCTCAAAACTGCGTTTTGTTTTTTGTTTTATTAAGCTATAATACGTATGTTTTATATTAAAAGGTTTTAAACAGACCTCACCCATATTTACATATTACTAAAAATATATTACTTTAATTAAAATAGCACACGCCACCATTTTCCATATTTAAAAATAATTCTTGTCCATCCAGCATTAAAGTCTTATAATAAGCCCACTTTGATATGCAAATCGAATTCAACCTTTAAGATATAAAACTTAATTTGCATGTGAAGTTACATAATATTATCTTAACTGAGTTTTTTGCTCCTGAAAGGCAACAACACGTTTTCTGCATTTAAACGTCATAATCATAAAAATCTTTTATTTACTTCCGTCAAATCTGGTACTAAAATTAAAACAGCTTCACGCTGTATCCCGCACACAGCAGGGTAGGCACAGGGAACCTAGTGTTAAGACACTCCGTTCCCCACTTTCTGCCGAATTCTGGAGGAATTGCGTGTTGAGTGGCAGAACTCAACGCCGCGCTTTACCGCGACACCAGAGCGAAGAAAATGGAAATATAAATTTAAGTAAATATTTCATCCTCCTTGAGTGGGGATCGAACCCACAACCAGTCGGTTTTACAGTCACACTTTGTGCCGCTGCGCCATGACTGGCCTCAAAACGATACTAAAATTCTTTATTTATTTTTCAAATGATTATAAAATTTGTGTCATTAAACCATCATTACCTTGTTCCACGGTTGTTACATAAGAAATGACTTCGGGTTTTTGGTAACAATAGATATTATTTGGGAATTAGACGTTTCCTACAAGGTTAAGGTGTATTATTATTTTTTGTTACATATAATAAAAGCTTTACAGTTGTTAAACGATTTAAACATGATATTTTGTAATAAGTAACCAAGATTATAGAAAATGTATTAAACAGATGTACCTACTAATACAAATTTTTAATTTATGTGAAAAAAAAACCACCCGATTGTAGTTTTTCAAAACACAACTAATCATAGTCATGTTTTAAATAAAAAAAATCTGATAAATCATTTTCAGACCAATCCATTAACAGCAGGTATAAATACTATTGTGAAATATTTAAGTAACAACAAATATAATATTTCTATCCGCTAGCTTGTCTTCAAAATTACATATCAAAAGTTTCGCCTACAGTACTTACGAACCTTTTACAACATAAAATTCTTTAAATTTTATTTTGTATCAAGAGAGTAAATATTTTTATATAATATTAAAAAAGATTTTTTTTTACAAGTTACATTTTTTGTTTGCTTGTGTAATTTTTAAATAAAAAATTGTTAAACAGTAAAAATATAACTTAACTCTAGCAACCAAAATACCAAATCAATCAATTTAAAACGACTGCTAAGGAAGGGTTATGTTTTTCGCGCGTATCTTGTATGTATGTAATATAAAGAATATTTTTTACCTCATATCTCCGGAACCGCTGAACAGATTTACATATTTGAAATATCATTGGATTTGTATTAGCAGCCCAAGTGTTCTTAGATGGGTGACGTTAAAAAAAATCATGGCGGCTGTGGTACGCCATTGGACTTAGTGAAAAAAAAAAAATTCGTTTCGAATACTATAATATGAATATCAAATTCAAGAGCTCAATTTCAAGATTTCAAAAAGGTATATCATGATTATCATTAGCATAATAAATTCTAACAAAAAATGAGAAATAAAAAAATATTTGTAAAAACAAAAACCCCGAATGCATAAAACTAAAAAGAAAATAAACAAGCCCAATAGTTTATTAGGATTAACAGTCGGGACCTATAAGTAATTTTTCAATCAATAAAACCTATACCAGGAACCCTGCATAATTTAAAGAAGTCCCGACCGTTAATCCTAATAAACTATTGGGCTTGTTTATTTTCTTTATAGTTTAATGCAGTCGGGGTTTATGATTTTACAAATATTTTTTATATTACAAGTACTGTCACACTGAGTAGTAATAGAAATAAAAAAAATCTATTATTGAAGCAACAAAGAATTCCGGTTATGATACAAAGAAATGTAAGGCCATTTCTAATTTAGCAAAAAACCATCGCGAACATCCTGCACCGTGTATCTAAGTTGTTCACATCTTTCCGGGAAATTATATCACCTTGAGGAACGTGTTATATATAAATATAGATTTTTTGCTAGTAGTTGAGATTACAATTGATATTCTTATGTATATTATTCTTATAAAACTTTGTTTTCACTTTAGTATTCTTTCTACATATTATAGTTTTCTGTCTAAAAAAAAGCTTTATACAGTATAAAATCATCTTAAGATCAGTACAAGATTATTTATCAGTTTCACGCTGTATCCCGCAAACAGCAGGTAGGCAGAGCGAATCTAGTGTAAGGCACTGCGTTCCCCACATTCCGACGAATTTTTCGAGGCATTATGTGTTGAGTGGCGGAACTCAACGCCGGGTTTTTTCTTTGGCGGCTGAGCGAAGAAATGAAAATATTAATAAATAATAATTCATTCCCTCGATTTGGGATCGAACCCACAACCGTGGTGTTACAGTCACACCCTTGTACTCCTGCGCCACGACGGCATACGGATTATTATACGTTCAAGATTTACCTTATAGTTAAAAAAGGAAACCGTGGAACTCGTCAGAAAATGGATGAAAGTCGGAAACCTTGATTGTTAACGGTAATCTAATCGCCGATCTTATTTGTGAAAGAGATTCTGTGAATGAGATGTTTTAAGAGTTCAATTCAAAGTAATACGCAAAGCACGCACTTCCTTTTACATACTAACATAGTATAGCGAACTAGAGTACTTGAAGTGGTCTTAGAAAAAATGTTAACTGATCGTTGTCTGCTACTTCTGGTTATACAATGTTTATTATATATTCGCTCAAATATTATTTTTAACATTATCTATATATATAAAAGGACTTGTGCTGACTGACTGAGGTAAGACGCACGCAGAGCCGTAACCGCTGATGGTAGAAACGTGAAATTTGGGCAGATGTTTATTTTCATATTCTGGACATCCACTAAGAAGGGAATTTGAAAAATTTTAACCCTAAAGGGATGAAATAGGGGTTGAAAGTTTGTATGGAAAAAAATTTTAATCTGTACCGATTTTTATAAAATTTGAAATTCAGACTCTTAAAAATATTTCATTGAACACGTGTTTCATGGTTTTTAAGAATTCACCCCCTAAGGGTTCAAATAAGGGGTTGAAAGTTTATATGGAAAAATCTTTAAATTGCCACCGATTTTTATAAAAATTTAAATTCAGACTGTTAAAAATATTTTATTGAACACGTGTTTCGTGGTTTTTCTAGAATTCACTCCTATCAAGCGGGCGAAGCCGCGCGCGCCCTCTAGTATTATTATAATAATATATTATTTCTTTATTGCATTCAACTCAAATTTAAAATAATTTACATTTAACAGAAAAAAAGTAAGCCTCGGTGGACTTATTTAAGAAAAAAAAACTCTTTAAGAGATTTCTTTCAGTTTATAGCGAGAAGACAAAATATGCAATATAAAAATAGAGCGAATGTGAATCTAAAATTTTATAAAAGAAAGAAATTGTAACAATTATTACGAACACTTTAAATATATACATACACATATATATGTAGGTATGGATAATCCGTCACTCATCACGCAATGCCGCCAGAATTTATAATATCTGGAAGTAATGAGCGGAGTGCCTTGACATTAGACTGCCTCTGCCTACTCTGCTACAAGCGGAATATAGCGTGAAGCTGAAAAAAGATACTTAAAATTGCTACTCGAATATATTATATCAATATTTTTACAGCTGACTAAGAGCATTCTGTAGTAAAATAATTCTCACGAGGATGTTTTAAGAGGTAAGGAAAATATATTTTATAAATGGCAACGTTTTTTATAATTCCCACGTTCTAGAAAGACGCTTCATTAAAATTGTAGTAGAAATAATTTTTGTAATTTCATATCTTTTATCGTACCAAGATCTAAGGCAACACAAGTTATGATTTTTATTTAAAAAGTATTAACATGAGAGTTATTATGTTTTAAATTAGCTATTATAAGCTAATATCTGAATACATTTTTCTCATCTCTATTTAAATATACAAATAGTGATTTAGTAATAAGCACACTCAAAATAAGATTTTATAAATGACCTAAATATTATAACTGTATTTCATCGACAATTTTATTGGCAACACCAACTTTGCTGTAATTATTTATGTTTATTATTTTTAGATTCACGCATTTTGCCCAGTTACGATCTGTTCTAGTAGATAGAGGAAACCTGACGTTCAGTAGTTGTAAAAAGCTTCCCTCGATGGTATTATTATAGCGATACTCGATCAATTACCAACGATAATTTGTTCCATAAAGATATTTATTTCTACATAACTATTGTTATGCAAAAATATCTTCATAAATATTATTAGCTTAGATATTTATATATTAACCTAAATAAAGTTCCTATAGAAAAAATATTAAATATAATTCTAATATCTTTCAGTGCAAACATTGATATTATAAAGTTAGTATTTTATATCTTGGCACGCCTCCCATTACATAAGAAATTGCTAAAAGTAGTTAGTAATTTAACATAAGTCTATCTAATAATAGGTTTTAATCGTATTTTTTTTATTTCAACATAGTAATTACACCTGGGGTCAGATCAAAACAAATTCGAACAGTTGTACCGAAATCAAAATTAAATCAGCTTCACGCTAGAATTCAACGCCAAATGGAAATATAAATTTAAGTAAATATTTCATCTCCTCTAGTGGTAATCGCACCCACAACCAGTCGGTTTTACAGTCACACCTTGTGCCGCTGCGCCACGACTTGCGGAATTGTTGTACCGGAATCGTTACCATTTAAAAGCTAATGTCATTCATTAGGACGCGCGAGTCACGCTATGTCGATCATAATTTTTCGAGGCCACAGATATGTCTTTATTTAGAAGCCGCAAAATCTTTTGCGGTCGGTCTGAGTTCTTTTCTATGAAGATCAAAAGATAAGTACTGAACGCTTGAAATGCTCTAAATTACATACATTTTGGAGATTTGAAAATTATAACTGTATTTATTCAATTAAGCATGTAATAAAGCGAAAATACGATGTCTTAATTATTAGTGACCGACCGAAGATTCGGTTTCGGTTTTGGTATCGGCCAGTTTCGGCCAAAAAACTTAGGTTCGGTCATAGTTTCGGTTTCGGCTAAAATACAGCCGAACCTTCGGCCAAACCGAGACTACGTATTTCTTTTAGGTGTCGATGGTTCGATTTCGGTTTCGTTCGGCCTTTCGTACAAACTTATTACACACACATTCAAACTTATTTTAAATACAATTTTTGGTACCTTCATTATTTATAATACTGCAATCAACCCCTACTAATAAAAATAAAACAATCTATACTATTAATATAACACTACACTCATTGCGTCAATTAAATGGCCACGATACGTGCATGTATAACGAAGCAACTAGGTCTACAGCACACGGCCTCAGTTCTATATATATATTTTATATAACTATCAATTTCCATATCAATATATAGTACAGTTATGATTGATATAGCAATTTTAATATAGCAATCATCTTTGCTATTTGTCAATCAAGTACTTAGTTAGTGCTCTCGCTAGGCTAGCAAATTGTTCGCATACATTATACGAGCACTCTGTTGAACAACCTCCAGCAATATTTTTTTTAAAAAGATAGAACCTACATTATTTGTATCGATAATGTAGCAAAAAGCTCAGTTCTAAAAGGGTACATTGCTATATAATTGGTATTTACTGGGGTTCTATATATTTTTTTTTACTATATAGACGTGAGACACCTGTCAAGTAGGTGCCTATTAAGATGTTATCAAATTTAATTCATATTACGGCACCAGGGTGGCTGTAACGCGACGGTTGTGGATTCAATCCCCACTCGGGGGACTGTATTATTATTTATCAATGTTTTCATTTCTTCGCTCTGGGACCAAGGCAAAAGCCTGGCGTTGAGTGCCGCCACTCAACAAACAATGCTTCGAAAAACTCGGCGGAAAATGGACGGAGTGTCTTAACACTAGGTTCCCTATACCATTAAAGCATGCAATATGAATTATTACTGTAAAATTTGACAAAATGAACCAGAAAACTGTGTCGGACGGAAGCAACCCGCTATGGGCGATTCATTATAGTCACGTTTTTTTCTCTTCGATATCATTATTATATGACTGTTGTATTAAAGTGTTATTTATTTTCTTACGCCGTTATTATTCAAAATGAAGATGTAGTTTTTGCGGTTACACTTCCGAATATCTTATTAGTGCCTATACTCTAATATAAGTTGTTATTTTATTAACATTTATGTTACTTCGAGGCCAGTCGTGGCGCAGCGGCACGAAGTGTGACTGTAAAACCGACTGATTGTGGGTTCGATCCCCACTCGAGGAGATGAAATATTTACTTAAATTTATATTTCCATTTCTTCGCTCTGGTGTTGAGGCTAAGCGCGGCGTTGAGTTCTGTCACTCAACACGCAATGCCTCCAGAATTCGGCAGAAAATGAGGAACGGAGTTCTTAATCATAAAAAAAAGAAATCATAAGAAAAACTATTTAAATAGGTAATCAGTTCATTTTTTTTAGTAATAAATAAATGGCAATCAAATATATCCTACTTACATTGCAAGTTCAAATTCCAAAAAAATGTAATTGTGTTGTACCTATACCTACATAATTGCTTCAAAAGGAGGCTCCAATCACTAATTCTGCATTTTGTAGGTTTAAGTTTAGTAGAGAAGATGTTTATTGCTTCATTATTTTAAAACTATTTAAGAAATTATTCTTCTCATTTGTGCATAAAGCATTTTAAATTTCTTTTTCTTTAATATCTATACTTATCTGAAAATCTATATCTATAGTATATTTCTAAACATAATTTTATAAAATATTATTTAATAATTTTATAAGAATGTAAAGGAAAATAAATAAACACGAATAAAATAGTTTCGTTCATATAAATATTATTTAATAAAAAGTTCTTAATATAAACACAATATTAAAATCAAGTTATTTTATAATAGTAATAACCTAAATAATATAAAATTTCTCCATATAAAATCAAATTGTGTTAATATCACAATGAGTTTAATCTCAAGATCTGTGAAATCAGTCTATAAAATGTATCGCGTGCTTTGCTTTAAGTTTCTTTTAATACTAAAAGCTCTCTTATATATAAGAGGTCAAACAGAACAAAGCTATCAAATACGATCATCAAGTTGGAGTTACTTATATTTGTAGCTTTAACTATATTTCATATTTCTGTCTACTGAAATTTGATAGTTCACGTTTTCCTAACGGTAAATTATGATGTTGTTCGAAGATGAATAGATATTGTTAAATTTTGAATTGATTATTTTAATATATTGCTATTATTTATAGTAATAAATAAATACTGCTCAAGTGCGAGTCAGACCCGTGCGAAACAAACCGACCGAGGGTTCCGTATCAATTTCATGATTGTAGGTTTACCAGAACCAGAACTTAGAACTTTAACAAAAAAGTTTAAATTCGTGGGCATACACTAATACTTTTTACACTTTATTTAATTTTTTACGCATTTAATTCTTTTAACAAATGAAAATGGTCTAGTTCGTAAATCATGTCTTCCTTTAACAGCTACCACAGACTAAATAAACAATTAATACAGCCGAAAATTTTATCATATTTCAGAGGCTGGATATACCAACATAATAAAAAAATGACAATCGGACTCTAAATGAAAAAGTCCGTTGTTTTCTAAGTCACCTCCAAATCATATAATAGTTACTTTTTTCTTTTGGGATACGGAACCCTATACTTACCTTCCATTTTCCTGTTATATATACATATATGTATTATGTATCATATTAGTCATTGTGGAAATGTAATTTCGCTAAGGTCACAAGGTCCGAATCCAGAAGATTTATATTGCGCAATACAGTTTAACGTCGACACAACCGTTACGTTCGTGACATCGAGAAAGATTATTACGCAATCTATCACTTTTGATGTGATGTCTATATTATGTTCAAGAATCTTGTAATATTTATATTATGTTTCTATCCCCTTTGGTACATGGAATCCAATTTCTGATTTGATTTTGCGATAAAAAAGCTCTACGTATGTTGTTTTTGACGTTGATGACATTATTTTATTCAGTTTTGAAGTACCATAAATATAACTTCAGGATTCTGAAGAATAAAAAAATATACTTAATATTGACACCAAAACAATTCGATTGAATGTACAGTCGCTAGTCGTAATCGTATTTCCAATTGTGGATTTATTTAAATTTAAAAATATTTTTGCTTATCTGTTATCTGTCTGGCAAAAGCGTAAAGTGGCCCTGAAATGGGCAAAAACGCAAAACCAGATTGATGTAGGTACTATCTCTACTGCTACGCGATACTAAAAAAACCTATACAAATATAACGTAAATGTGAATGACCTATAGAACTATACTTAAAACTATATACGTAGTAAACTTTAAATATAGTGTTCAGTCGGACCCATTCTATATTCCATCTAATGCTACTGAGTAAGATGCAAATTACTGGTTTTCAATAAGTAAATTAGACACCTAATTTGTAAACGCACTGCATTATCTACGGTATTCCCGAATGGTATCATTACATTGGATATAATTATAGATACGAATGCTAGAGTATCGTAGTACGCTTTTTAACTTTTTTTACTCGTGAGCATTTATTATTTTAATAGTATAAAATTATGTTTTATTATAACTATGATTAAAAATGTGATTTTTTACAACATCTCTATCAAGATGTAGCGTGTTTGTTCCGATAATTTTGATTCCATAAGCCACTCATAAGTTAAGAATTAACTTTTTGCCACATATAGCATCTAACAGAGTTTTGAAGAAATAAAAATTATATTATTATTTGTTTTTGCATTTATAATAACGCAGTAGAATAAAGCGATATTTGTGTATTGGATCACAACTAGAGGAACTGAGTTATTTTCCACTCCTGACTGTCAAGACAAAGTGCGGCGTTGAATTCCGACACTAAACTCACAATGCCTCTCAATAAGGGCGGGAGTCGAGAACAGTAAGTTCTCTCTGCCTATCCTACTATGCAGCAAAGAACGTGAAACTGTAATCACCTACTACTAGTACAGAGTAAAAATAAATTAATTATTACTCCAAAGTAATATGGGAATGTTTTTAGAGCCTATATAGTAATGTCAAATGGTCTTCATTTTTGGTTCGGATGTGTATAAAAACTCACTTCGTTTTCCGACATACACTTTTATTTAATATAATTTTTTTTATTAGATACTACTGAGACCGAACCATACCCTTTTACATTTTCCGAACAATTGAGAGTAAAAATTGCTGTATGTCACTTCGAACATTCGTTTTTTTTTCACATATGACGTGCATCATTGATATAAGGAGTTCGAAACTTCATGTAAATATAAATTTCCAAGTCAGTACCAACGTATACCATGGACATATTGAAAATAATTTTATTTACCTGCCGTGGGAATCGAAGCTAAAACCATCGTGTTTACTGTACTTTGCTGCTGCTGAGATGCTGTACCACTGATTTCAAAGCTAAACTAAACTTATACCTATATTTGTTGTAGGAATAGACACAGACAGAACAGAACACGCTTATGCGTCGGCACAAGAATACAAAGAGGCTCTGGAAGCGCTACGAAGGAACACCGGCATTGTAAGTGCATTTCAAAGTATAAAACCTTATTTATATTGTAGAGACTTGAATGTGTCGTATATTCAATGATAATGCTGAATAAATGTATCGTATTTAGGTTTTTATTTATTGGGTACTTATTTATACCCAAACCTAGCGACAGAAATTTTAAACTGCAATATAAATATTTCATTGTCATAAATTCCCCATTCATTTTATTTTAATTCCATATTTAATTTAATTTGACTTAAAATATTTATAATCTACGTTGGTTAGCTCCTGAAGAGGAGATAACTTACTTTTCTTTTCTTATTATTTTTGATTTTTTTTTAAGTAAAATATGGAAGATTACAACATCATTACAAAGATAGCATTATGTTAACTATGTATATAATTGTATTCTTATTTTCTAATATAAAAAAAAATAAAAGCAATATAAAGCTAAGGTTTTAATGGTGTTTTTTTTATCTAGGTTAAAAAAAACTTAAACAAATAAACGTTAATTTGTCACTAAGGCAACATGTCCGTATATATCCGTAACTCTCCTATCTCCTAATATTTACAAAGTAAACTTAACATTACGATTTTTTCTAAAGGAACGCAGCAAGCCCCAACGTACACTTGAAGCGGACGACCAATCCAATGATATATCAGAAGAGATATCAAATGAAATTATTCCAGATCCATGGGAACTGAACAACACGGCGAGAGCTGGCACCGAGATTTTATTTTTCAATCGCGTGCCAAAAGTCGGCAGCCAGACGTTCATGGAACTACTTCGGAGGCTTTCTCTCAGGAATCAATTTGGTATATTTAATTAATATTCATTGAATATTTCCGAATGCCGTGAAATTTGTAGAAAAAAAATCACTGATTCACTTTTTTCAAAGTACGCAAGGAGTCTATTAGATTGTCTATAAATGTATTTACAGATAAAAAAACATTTATGTTACCATAAAGTTACATATGTAACAAATATACATATACTGTAATTTATAACATTTAAAATAAAATAAAAATAAATCAGCTTCACGCTGTATCCCGCACACAGCAGGGTAGGCAGAGGGAGCCTAGTGTTAAGACACTCCGTTCCCCATTTTCTGCCGAATTCTAGAGGCATTGCGTGTTGAGTGGCAAAACTCAACGCCGCGCTTTGCCTCGACACCAGAGCGAAGAAATTGAAATTTAAGTAAATAATTCATCTCCTCGAGTGGGGATCGAACCCACAACCAGTCGGCTTTACAGTCACACTTTGTGCCACTGCGCCACGACTTGCCTCACATTAAATAACAATTACCTTACAAGAAATTTATAATAATAACAAAACAAAATTGTAATAATAACATTTATCAAGTCTATAGCACGCCCGCGTAAACCTCTGCAAAGGCACACGCAAATGAATCATAAATTTAGCTTTTAGTGTGCCATTGTGCATAAAATAAGTTATTTCAGCGACCTCTCACAATTTATATTATATTTAATTTCGTTCATAGTTCTTTTATTTACAAAGCTAATAAAAATTTACGGTGCTATGTAAGCAGCGTTTAGATAAGAGTGTTACATAGAACTATAGAACAGGCAATAACATACATAAGATAGCTTGATAAGAAAATAATGTTTATAATACAATTTAATGATATAAAAAGCATATAGATGTAGAGTCCATTTTATTAGTATTGAAAAAAATATTGTTTCATATCATTTAATTATACATCGTCTTTAAAACTCACGCTGTATCCCGCATACAGCAGTGAAGGCTGAGTGTTAAGACACTGTTACCCGCTGAATTTGGACACATTGCGTGTTGACTGGCGGAACTTTTAATTTAAAAATGGACAAAATAATAAGAATATACGTGGGGGAATAATGCCACAAACCTAGAATATAAAATGAACTATTCAATGTCTCGTCAAAAACAATAATAGTTGAAAATCTTACTAAGTAATGGTGACCTTTTTACAGGTCAAAAGGAATTGTTTACATTGTATATTGTCGAAAAAGACCCTCTTAAAAATTTTATTATGATGTGCACTTCCCACGTCCCTCGGTATAGTGTATATTTGCATACTTTTAAATATTCATTTTTGTCTTGTCTATTGAAATATGCCGTAGAATGACATAGTTTTGTTAGTTGTTTCTTAGGAGATGAAATAAAATATTTTTCAAATATATATATCGTTGAATATTATTACTATTGTTATTGTTATTTTAAAATAGCTTTATATACTACCTACCTACCTGTTTATGGTTCTTTTGTGGCGTTCAATTCCGCTACTCATTAAATAAATATTTAATTTCCTCGAGTGGGGATTGAACCCACCACCTGTCACGTTTACAGTTGAACACTTGTGCCCCTGCGTCACGATCCTTACTTTTAATATATATCTATTACTGTTACTATTACTTTTAGTACACATTCATAATTTGTTAAAGAAATCTTGTTATAAAAAATCTTAAATTATATGAGAAAATGAATCATAATTTTCCCATATAAATCCATTTGTAATCTCACGGTCCTCAATAGATTTACCATTATGAAATACAACTATAGTAATTCTTTTTATTTAGGTAATATCTTAAAAGGGGTTCATTATTGTAAAACCTTTCTACAGATTTCCACCGAGACACAGTGCAACGTGTGGAAACGATAAGACTGGCGCCCCCAGACCAGCAAGCCCTCGTTAGTCTGGTCTCCGCGCACACACCTCCTGCTTCATACATCAAACACGTGTGTTACACTAACTTCACCAGGTAATTTTTGTGTTAGATTTTTTTTAAGTTATATTGCGGTTATAAGCGTCACAGTAGGTATATATTCTTATCTTATTTTTTCTAGTTTCACGCTGTATTCCGCATATAGTAAGGTAGGCAGAGTGAAAATAGTAATCTAGTGTCAAGACTCTTCCGTTCTCCACTCACCGCCGAATTCTGGAGGCGTTGTGTTAAGTGGCGAAACACAACGCTGCATTTAGCCTCGTTACCAGAGCGAGGAAATGAAAACATTAAGCATTTAATTTACTCGAGTGGGAATCGAACCCAGAACCTGTTCCGTTCGTAGTCGCTTAATATTCGCCTCTTAATTGATACTAAATAGGGATTGTCAACTTTAAAATGTACACGCGATAATATGAGTGACAACCAGAATTGTGTTTATTTCTCGAAATTTTTAGTAACCTATTTTTATTTTCAAAAAAAATATATAGTGCATAATATAAAACAGCTACCTAGACAAAGTCATTGGTAAAAATTATACCATACAACTTTCTACTCATAAACAAAAAAAAATAACGTTATTAAGAACATACACCAACTTATATAGTAAAAAGTTTAATTGCAAGCATCAATCAAAATGTAACCGTCATCACGGTCGGAGTTAATAATCCTTACTTATATCGTAAGGTGTGAAAGTGAATTTATTTTGTTCGTACGTCCTGATTTCTCACTTACTAAAACTGTATTATATTGCTATAGTGTATAATTACGTAGAAATTGCATTTGTTTTTTTTTCAAAAGTACATAGGTACTTTTCTTAGAAGATACTGTGAAATGTATTGAAAAACTTAAATCCAATCTATATGAACTCGAGACATAGCGTTTAGTGTCTAGTGGCGGAGCTAAACTCCGCACTTTGTCTTTGAATCTAGTTATAAAATGAAAGTAATTTTGTCATCGAATTGAGTCGACGAATGAACACACAACTACTACATTTACAATACCCGTCACGAATACCGAATATTTTATTATCAATTCATTTGCATATCAACTCATATAGACTACGATAGTTATCGGCACTGGCTGATACCTAAATCAAAATAATCATAAATTTAAATCATTTATAATATAAATTATTGGAAAACGTTCAAATTTTTATACGTTTTTTAATAAGTATTTTTCTTTCCTAAGTGTGGAATAACACTTTAAAAATGTTTAAAAATATAAATGATTTTCATTGAGATCAAATACAAACTCTATTATATGTATCTATCACTTATTTGACACACGTAATTTTTACATATCTCTTACATGAGGCCAGTCGTGGCGCAGGGGCACAAAGTGTGACTGCGAAATCGCCTGGTTGTGGGTTTGATCCCCACTCGAGGAAATGAAATATTTACTTACATGTATATTTTCATTTCTTCGCTCTAATGTCGACGTAAAACACGGCGTTGAATTCCGCCACTCAACACGCAATGCCTCCAAAACTCGGCGGAAAGTGGGGAACGGTGAGTCTTAACACTAGGTTCCCTCTGCCTACCCTGCTGTGCATACAGCGTGAAGCTCTTACATAAAAACAGTAATTAAGTATTAATAATACTTAATTACTATTTAATCGATATTAGATGCAATAATGAATATGGATATAAGATGCATGAGTGATTATATCATCACTTGTCATAGAAGCAAGTAGATATTTCAAGTATAATTATCTTCGAATTTAGTTTTGTGCTGTTAAAATACTCTATTGTTATAGTAGAATACAACTAGAGAAAACAACTGTTTAACGAATAAGATTATTTAATTATTAGCATCTTATTACAACATTGCATGTTTCATGTTAAGGTTGAAAAAAATGTGATAGGAATATTGAAATATTTATAAATAAAAAATAAATAAATTGAGGCTAGTCGTGGCGCAGGGGCATAAAGTGTGACTGTGAAATCGATTGGTTGTGGGTTCGATCCCTATTAGAGGAGATGAAATATTTACTTAAATTTATATTTCCATTTCTTCGCTCTGGTGTCGAGACAAAGCGCGGCGTTCCTCTGCCTACACCGCTGTGTGCGGGATACTGCGTGAAGCTTACTATATTACTAGACTGATATACTGCTGGTGATGATGATGATGTTCAATATAATGCTGCTAAAATATTTACAGGTATGGATATCCGTCGCCAATCTACGTTAACGTTGTACGTGATCCGATAGAGCGAGTTATATCTTGGTACTATTACGTGAGAGCGCCATGGTACTATGTAGAACGTAAAAGAGCGTTCCCTGATCTGCCTTTGCCTGATCCAGCGTGGCTTAAGAAGGTAAAATATTTTTTTTTACATTTTTAAAGTGTTATTCCACACTTAGGACAAAAATACTTAATAAGAAAAACGTATAAAAAATTGAACGTAGCGGAATTTGAACCCGCGCCTCTTTGGAAATCGTCCAAACGTTCTGACCAACTAAACCATACATTCTCATCGAACTACGTGGAAACTCTAATACGCTTGCTACAACTCATTGCTGTGCTATTTTTCAATAAGTAACGTAAAATATTTCAAACATATATTCATTATAAGATCGACTACCAAATACTAATGTTAAATTAGTTTATCTCCTCTTCCAGTAGCAAATTCTAGTTACCGTAGTAAAGTTTTGGTAACACCAGGAAGCCATAGCGATATATTCTCATATTATCAAATTATGGTAAAATAACAGGAGAGCACACTGGAAACTCTCAATGTACAAGTTAGTTTCGTCATATATTACTATTAATGCAGTTACTCGAAAGTTATAGCGTGTACGGGTGTATTAAACTATGCACTTTACTTACTCCACTAAGTGACTGTACGTTTTAAATAAAAAATAGTACAAATAACTAATATAAAGGAAAATTCTTTATAAGTGACTTGTGCTGCAAAAGCTTTTTAATTTTGTTGATATTTCTTATTACGTAAGAATTATTATATATTATCGTGTATTTAATTATAACCCTTGGTATCAAAAGTAAAAAATGCTACTTTTCAGAGAGAATTATAATTATTATTTATTTCTTAACTTTTTTTAGTAATTCAGAGATCTTGAATAAAAAAATGGTAGTTTAAAACAATGATAAAAAAAATTCAATTGCAATTTTTCCTTATCTATCACCATCGATATTATAATGCATTTTGCTCACGAAATTTTATGAGAAAAAATTAAAATTCAAATTTTTAAAACCAAAATATTCGTTATTCAAATAGACTCTTATAAGCACTTTTGAATCGTCGAATGAACATGTAAACAAAAAAAAGCTACCACCATTTCGGAAGGCAGTTCTGCTGAGAAGAGCCGGCAAGGTTTCAACGGATCAACAGTTGCTCTTTTGCAAGTCAATGGTATAATTTAATTATTATATTAAATGGCAGCTATCCTGCATCACATTCAATAGACATAAATTCCTACATGTTTATTCTCTAAATATTCTTGAACAGTATAATAAGCTTTACTTTTTAGTATTTTTTTTAAAGATACTTTAAAGTCTGGAAGTGGCAAACTTAGAATACAGTTTATTATATACACGTACGTATACTCAGACCCGTAAAAGATTTATTAACTTTTTTATCTTTATTTCTCGTTCCTATCGTATGTATATCACTATTTTTACTATGACACTGTACATTTTGCCGGACAAATAGAATATTATAATATAGAAATTGTGAAGCAACTGTAACAATACCTGCATCTTTAAAAACATCTCGCAGCATAAGTTAATAAGAAACTGTATATTTATGTATACATTTGTCAATTAAAATTAAAATGAAACGCAACATACGCGACACCTCCCGTGACGGAAACTATTAATCTTGTTTAATCCCACGTATAGCCGTGACGCCAGAGCAAGATATATTGTACTTTAAATTAATTTAAAATCCTTTTAAGGTGAAAAATAACTGAATCTCAGTGCTTACTGGCGTAGTGGGATATTATTTTTCTCAAATTATTCTTTTAAATAATAAACATGAAATTGAGAATTAAATGTATAAATGTTTATCTACAGACTGGTAGGTTTGAAATAATGTTCATAAGATTTTTTTTTCTTTCTTAGAATTATAACATATCTCTCCATTCTCCGATTACTGTCTGTAATTGTGTTAACGTTTTTATTTTATTTTTATTTTCCCAAGAAAATAGAAGCTAAAGTAGATAATAACTTTTTAGAATTTATAATTGATTTCTCAAACATCTATGGCAATAAAATAATTGATATCTATACTCATTTCAATTTATTTTATATTCCATTTTGTTATAAATACTTAGAGTATTATTAAGATGCACTATGCATGCAATAAAATAGACTAATAAAATTGTCATCAATTGTCTTCCGAGTTGTCTATAATACCTTAATCAATTTATATACCTTTTATTTTCAAATATATATAAAAAAGTAGAATAAATTTTTCATTGGAAACCTAAAAACTGCCCGTATTTTGCTCTCATTAAAAAGAAGTACAGATTTCTAACCACATTTTTTGTTATTTGGGAGCAGCGAACCTCCACACAATATATTTTTTAATAACCCACAAAAACATCTAAGGATCTTTTAGCAACGACAAATTGGTTTTATTGATTGTTAAAATATTTTCTGTAAAAAAATACATCACACAAATTGAGCGTTAAGACGACAATAATCGATGAAATCCGTCCTTTACGCCACTTAAATAGTATTATAACGTCTAATAGATAAAATGCGGCGTTGAGTTCCGCCACTCAATACGCAATGCCTTCAAAATTCTACGGAAAGTGGGGAACGGAATGTTTTATCACTAGGTAACCTGCACACAGCAGGTTAAAGCGTGAAACTGATTTATATTATTTAATAGCTACAATAAAGCGGGATAACGTCCTTCTTAGAATATTACGTGACGGTCTTACAATTAGTCCGTGACGGATCGTGCGATGCGCCTTCATTATAATCTCTTTTAGTCGTCCAACTAAAGAATAAATCTATAATAATAATCACTTTTTGCTCAATAATTTTTCTATTTTAGTTCATTAAATTATACAGATAATTAAACACTTAATAATTTCTTATAGTTTATTTTCTAAGCAATAATTTAATAATATAGTTAAATTGACTTAAATAAAATAGTAAATTTTTAATAATACTAACATCTTCATATTATAATGCTATTAGTTTTAAGATGTCGACAATTTTTAAATGAAGTCAATATTTTCCTGTTAATTACTGATGTATTGTAAACCAAAGTGTATACAACGACTTTGTATAGAGTACAGACAGGACTAGCCACGAGGTGCAGACAAAAAATAAATGAGTTTCGAATTGAACAAAAAATATGATGTTCTAATTAGACTTTAAAAAGTCATCTTATATTATACTAGGTTCTTCTGTCGGCTGTGGTGGGTTAGGATAGGGTAATGTCCTTTCTATGGATAAAAAATATTATATATATATATATATATATATATATATATATATATATATATATATATATAAACGCTGGCTCTTGATATATTTCTAGGTCTAGGTGATATATAGATAAATCATATTTCGATAAAGACGAATAAAAATAAATCTTTAAAATTTTAGATTGAATTCAAGCAAAAACTTAAAAATAATTTTACTGGCTATTGACCATTGTTAGGGGATCTAAGACGTGCGTGACGGATATCGCTACGCTTTTTATATGGACAAAGGTGATGTGCTCATAACAAATTAAAATATGATAATATCGACAACCTAATTGAAATTCCACTTTTTAACTTTATTTAATATTATTTGGTTAATTGAATATCGGAATAAAAAATTTTTTGCTTTTTTTATTCGTTTTGTACTAATTTTAGATATAAGGATATGATGATAGGTAACAACACAAAGAATTAATATTAGGACCTTGAATAAGTTGCTGCTGTTTTTTAAAGATGGCGTTGCGGCACTCTGTGCATGGAATTTCGTACGGTAACGAATCACCAAAGTAGTACTATATGTAACCTCAAATTATAGTAGAATAGTGTTTACTACAGTGTCAACTACATATTTATTTTCCCTTTGTGAAAATGTGTACTTTTGTGCCAAATAAAGTGTTTTTGCGGGGAATTTTATTGCACTGCTTTATTCAGAAAAAATCTGCAGCAGAAGCACACAGAATTCTCGTTGAGACAATGCTTTGTCGAATACAACGTGCAGAGACTGGTTTAGGCGCTTCAAAAGTAATGATTTTGACCTTGAAGACAAAGAGCGTTCTGGAGCACCGACAAAATTTGAAGACAGAATTGGAGGCATTGCTTGAAGAAGATCCATGTCAGACGTTAGTAGAGCTCGGGAAAACGTTACAAGTAGATGCGTCAACAGTTTCAAAACGTTTAAAAGCGTTAGGAATGATCCAAAAGCAAGGGCATTGGGTGCCGTATGAGTTGAAGCCGAGAGACGTAGAACGACGTTTTCTCATGTGTGAATTGTTGCTTCAACGGCAAAAGAGAAAAGGTTTTCTGCACCGTATCGTCACTGGGGATGAAAAGTGGATTCACTACGACAATCCAAAGCGAAAAAAATCGTGGGGCATGCCGGGTCACGCATCAACATCGTCGCCAAAACCAAATATCCATGGTTCTAAGCTTCTTCTCTGCATTTGGTGGGATCAGCAGGGCGTAATTTATTATGAGCTGCTTAAACCTAATGAAACTATCACGGGAGCTCGCTATCGACTTCAGTTGATGCGTTTGAGTCGCGCTCTGAAAGAAAAGCGGCCACTATACGAGCAGAGACACGACAAAGTGATTTTATTACATGATAATGCTCGGCCACATGTGGCAAAACCAGTCAAAACTTACCTGGAAACACTTCAATGGGAAGTTCTACCCCACCCGCCGTATTCACCGGACATAGCCCCCTCCGATTACCACTTGTTTCGGTCGATGGCGCACGGTTTAAGCGAGCAGCGCTTCCATTCTTTTGAAGAAGCCGAAAAATGGCTTGATTCCTGGATTGCCTCGAAAGATGAGTCGTTTTTCCGACGGGGGATTCAATTGCTACCAGAGAGATGGGAGAAAGTGGTCTCTAATGATGGACAATACTTTGAGTAATGTCATTGTAAGCATTATATTTTAAATTATTTTTTTTAAACAAAAAAAAAACAGCGATAACTTATTCAAGGATCTAATATAATAAATACAATATGTACCTACTTTTAATTATGTATTTTAAACGGGTTACAATCTAACATTTAATAATGATAATAAACTTTCTTGGGCAATGGATAGATAATAAAATAATTTAGGAGTAAATAGTTTAAAGCAATTTGAATATTGCTATTCAAGTATTACAGTTTATGTTGTATTTTAGTGGGTAGAAATTACCACATATCCTTTTCTTTATGAAAAAAAACCACCAAAAAATATTTATTTTTAAAATAAGTAAAAATGATAATAAAAATATTTGTATTCATTTCGTAATAATGTGCTTTACAGGATTTCGAAACTTGCGTTCTCAGTGGTGATCGTGAATGTCGTTACTTAGAGGGAGAGACGCACGAGGGGATTGGAGATCATCGAAGGCAAACTCTATTTTTCTGTGGGCATGATCCACAGTGCACGTAAGATAGATTTTTTTAAAAATATTTCTGTACTTCTGAATCTTAGATAATGTTATATATACATTTTTTTATTTATCATTACACATCAATATCAAACTCGTAGTCCGGTTATATAATTACAATGCATCTCACAAATATTTGTTAAATAACCATCTAATTAACATGACAAAGGGATAAAAATCATATAATTTCGGAAATTATTAAAATTCAACATATCTATATATATTCTTAAGCATGGTCTCAAAACATAAGTTTCAATATTTGATGTTTATATACTTTTCAGACCATTTAACAGTTTGGAAGCTCTGCAACGTGCAAAACGTGTAGTAGAACAACAGTATGCGGTAGTGGGCGTGCTCGAAGACATGAACTCAACGCTTACTGCCTTTGAGCGATATGTCCCTAAATTTTTCCAAGGCGCTCTGAGATTGTACTGGGGTAAGAAGTCAATGAAACATTGCTTTCTTTTTTATAAGGAAAAAAATAGTTAATTTTAATAAATATATTTTAAAAACTTACAGTTTGATTATTAAACGTATTTAATAATAACGTAACATAAGATTTAATAAACATTTTCTTGGGTACGATACGTCTAAAATCTCTAGTCACAAATCAAATCAGCTTCTGCTTTCTTGTGAAGGCAAAGCGCGGCGTTGATTTCCGCCACTTTACGCAATCCAGAACTCAGCGGAAAATAAGGAGTGGAGTGTCTTAATTCTAGTCACTATGTAATAAATTATAATTATACACGAAACATTGTTATATTTAAGAGACCTCGTTAAGAAACAGTTCGCTAGCAAAGAAAAGAATTAAATAAAGCTTATTACCATTAATATTGTTATTTACAGAGGAATTAAACACATTTAACCGGATCAACCGCAACGCGTTTAAACCACCAGTCTCGGAAGTTGTGAAGAACATCGTTCGAGCAAACTTCACGCGGGAAATTGAGTTTTACGAATTCTGTAGACAAAGGCTACATCTCCAGTTAAAAGCATTACGAGATCCTTCCATTAAATTACCAGTTACTGCAAAATATCAAATACCTTTGAACTACAATAACTTATAAAAATGAAGACTGTTTTTTTTTTTTGTTTTTAAAAATATTTTATGTCTCAACGTGGCGCACGCTTTACAATAAACTGATGTAACAAAATTTTTAAGTGAAAAATTAACTTTATTATAAGCATGCAATTTATAAAAATTTTAAAGTGTTGAATGTACTTAATTATATTATTAATTAATAATAAAATATTGTTATAATATTAGATTCAATAGTGTTCGTACTTTTAAATGTTTAGCGACATCTGTGGGATGTTTTAGAAACTGCTTTATGTACGTTTAAGTCAATAAGTTTCAGCGCCATCTTCTGTCACTTTACACTTTACACATATAACATTGTTTTTAGTCATTGTAGTAAAGTAGATATCTATTTAAAAAAAAACTATTATATTAATTATTTTTATTTTTATGTATAATATTATATGTTATGATTACTATATTTAGTGGATGATATTACAAATTGTAAATTGATATTAGCTGTTATTAAAATATCTTTATTTATATTATCTATTCGTATAATTATATATTGTTCTTGTTATACTAAAAGCATATAAGCTTTTCATTTATTGACGCTTCTTCCACGTTTGACTAACCATTGCCTGTCAAGTAGGCATTAGATCAGAATATCCCAAATTCTCAAAAATACAATTTAATTTCACATGGCAATCAGCTTGCTCAAGCTTACCTTATAGGACGTATAAATGTAACGTAGGTTGATTAAAATTTAAACAAAAAATTTTGTTTTTGTTATATAGACAAAATCGCTAATATATAAGTGACTAATGACAATCATTTAAATACGTATAAGTATATACACGTGCTTTAGAACATTCTGATTATCTTACGTATTTTAACTATTTCGTGACAAACTACGTTTTCAAGAAAACCATTCAAAATTCAACAGTAGATCTTCAGCAAAATGAATACATATACACGTACTACATCCTTTCTTGATACTTGAATTATCCAACAGAAAAGTTTTTTTTTCAAATTCGTACTAGTAGTGCCTGAGATTAACGCGTTCAACGAAACAAGATTCTTCAGTTTTATGATAGATACTAGTATAGATAGATATATGTGCAGTGGCGTAAGAATAATACGGGAAGACGAACCAAATGACACCGGCCTTTAACAGAAAATAGGGCTCTGCTCAAGAGGCCGTGAGTCCCTTACTAGTTACTTCAGGAGCATCATTCAAATTACTTAATTCTAAGGGGGCTACTGTTGAATTTACCACGTCATCGAATGGGATAGCTGTATATGCATATGACGTGTTAAAATATATTTATAGATTAATTATATAGTAAACAGTGAAATCAGCCGATAGTTATTGCGCAGATAAATAAAGCGTGACAATTGTTTATAAATATTCTGTATGTTATTTGCATACAAGGATAGCATTCGTTAAGGAAGAGATGCGACTTTTGTAAGATAAACTATTTCTTTTAAATGTAGATTAGCTAACATACTTTTACCTATATAATTTTGTAAATTTCAATTTATTTATTAACAATATCATGCAATAATTGTGATATGTTTAGTTTTTAATGATATTCAAGAGTAAACAAAAAATCTTGATTTGAATATTTGTTTTATTTTAACCTTTTTTTTTGTTTTAACAATATCTGTGTCAGAATTGCTATTATAGCATTAAATTAATAGGTAGAGAAAGTTCCATAAATATTGACTAGTCGTATAATATGGACCACCGTCTCCTTTCGATACGTGTCGCTCCTAGCAAAGTGAAGATGTTCTTATTAGATGACTCCGCTCCGCTTCTCAGTCCCCTTTCAACTTTACAAACGTACCGCCGCGTCAGTGTCAATGGCAGCCATTTTTTGATTGTTTACAAATTTGATTAAGGTTTTTGGTAATATATCTAAGAATATTATTATGTTGTTGTTATTAATTTAGTTATAATGATGCATATACTATAAACATCATAAAATTATAATGAATTTCTAATGTAACTTCTAGCAGTACCTAGTTTCAAAATTTGATTACAAAATAATAACCTCAAATAGTTACCACTAAGGGCAAATACTAGAAAGCACGCATAGGTCACCCACCTAAAACCGCCGAAAACTTTTGGTGTGAAACGGTAGACCATATTAAGTTTACAAGTCTTATATTAAAAACTCGGTGGTCCATTTTTAATCCCTTTGACTATTAATTTGACTATTAATTAGTGAAAAAAATTGTATCTTTATTACTTTTTGATGTAAAATTGTTATACTTGAATAATTTACCTAATTATAATATTTAACTAAAAATAATTTAATTATCTTCATACATTTGGATTTTATTAAAAGAAAGTGATATGGTGGTCCATATTTAGGGAACTTACTAGAGTAAGTTATTATTCTGCTTTCTGATAAATACTATTACTTTATCTTTTTAGGGTTTCGTACCTTTCAAGGAAAAAAGGAACCCTTATAAGATCACGTTTTGGCCGTCTGTCTGTCAAAAGCAAAATTTCAGCAACACTTGGAGATATCGATTTGAAATTCAAACCTAGATCTACGACCCCATGTTTTTCTAAAAAAATCGTATTTCTACATTTGCTTAAAAAAAGATATGCCCGTTTATATAGCAAAAAACGCGTACTTTAAGAGGAATGAAAATTAATAGGGTAGTTCCGGTTAACTTAGAATTATGAAATTTGGCAGCTAGCATCTACAGGTAGTACTATTATAAAATCTTAACACTATACTTTTGTGTTTAATTCTAAAACCTAATAGCCTTAAAAGGGGAGCAAAATTTAGTATTAAAGCCGCTTTCCGCCGTTCAATTATATACAACAAAACGTTTAGGTCCCTCCATATTTTTTTTTTACTATATTAGTTTTGTTTTTTTTTTAATTATTATATTAGAAATGAACATCTTATTTATCTATTAATTAGGCTTGGAAAAAATCTGAGGCTCTATATATTAATATAGAGAAAATTTGGAATTTTCTCTATATTAATATATAGAGAAAATTCCAAATTTTATATTCTTATTCCACGATTTCATTTACTTTATTCTAAAGGATTTTTTCCTAGTTCACACATGTTTTTAAGGGCAAAATTGTAATTCTGAAAAGCCTAGTGCTTTTAATAATATTATGAGTGAATAAATTAACATACTGTAAGAATATTAATTGTAATGTTTTCATTACCCATAGATATACAAGACTTCTTGAAATTTATATTTAATAAATACACCACTGATAAGAAGACAAAAAGTCAATGACCAGTATACGCTTATAAAAATAAAAACAATGGCGGCGTTTATTCCGTTAAATAATTAAATGTCCTCTTGAAGATAGGGCAGTCTTGGCGCAGGGGTACAAAGTGCTCATTTCTTCGCTCTGGTGTCCGTTCCGCCACTCAACACGCAATGCCTCCAGAACTTGGCGAAAAGTGGGAACGGAGTGTCTTAACATTAGGTTCTCTCTGCCTACCCTACTGTAGGCAGGATACAGCGTGAAGCTGAATAAAAAATAAATATAAAGTCAAGATACAAACAACAACATCATATTATTGAACATTCGTTTATTCGTAAATTTATTGCTATAACATTTGTCAAAAAGTACAATTACATAGACCAATAGGACAGCATCTCTGCATCGTACATTAAAAATTAATATGGCCACATTAAAAGATTTCAGGTACATATAAAATAAAAAAAAAACATTGTAATAAATATTGCTCATCGCTTACTTATAAATAATAATTTAATTACATAATTCCTATTAGTCTCATTCATAAATAGAATCTCAAATATCGAAACAATTGATATAAATTCATTTGTAAAAAGTATAAATGTCATGAATTTATTGATATAAAAATATATTTTCGAGTTCTATGTTTCCATTTAAACATTTTATATATGCAGTTTTACAATCTTCACTTTGGAAGCTTAACAAATAACCGACATATGGACATTCTTTTTTTTTTGTAACAATTCACAAATACAAAAATAAACTTAATAAGGCTACTTTTGTCATATATACCTACTTTATTTCATTAGTAAAATTTACTTACAAAAATCGATAATTGAAGTGAATAATATCTTTACTGATTTTCGTTTCAATATAATATATTATAGTATCGTAAATTGTATTAAAATATTATTATGTTTCAGAATTTATCTCTCGGTCTACATACAAGGAACTAATAAGGCGACTCACTCGGCTCGCTCTTGGCACACTCCTCACAAAACCTACTATTGCTTTTTTATTGTCCATTGGACTATTATATAATAGTATTAAAAAATTATAAACATAAACGTCATCACGGCAAATGGCACTAAACGAGCTCAACTCGTATTACAATATCCTACGCCTATTCTACTCTTTTATCACAACAATATATAAGCCTCGATTTGGGACTTTTCTTTCGCTAGCGAATTATTCGTAGCTGCACTGTTTTGTAGGCACAGGAATGTGTCCAGCAACCGGAGCCCCGGTAGGCGGTGTGCGCGCAAACGTTCTAACCGAGGCCTACCGGAGTACTCGCTTACGACCGCTCTCCATCAACGCTCATCATTTACATTTCTCCTAAAATTACCATTTCAGTAAAATGAAGGATGCCAGTCTACAGTGGGGTGAAGCGCTACGGGAGACGGCGATGTAAATGTTGTAGCGCCGAGAGCAAGGCAATCGAAACAATAATTTGCTCCGCTATTATTATCCCAGAACTGTTGGCCTTTGCACTGAAATCGAACAGCGAGCTCTAACCTCTGTCCCGTTGAAATACAAGGTGCGTAAAGTAGGAATTGGAATCGATCTGCGAAGCCGTCACATGAACCTTGAACATAATTGGCCTGTAAATCTGTGTACGTCTTCCAGCGATTCATTGTGTAGCGTATGTGTACCGTCTTATGAAAATCTAAGTTTCGTACGCGAACAGAGCCACTTATAGTAACGTGAACGCCGTCACAAACACGTGAACTTTCTAAACAAACATTTTGTTTTGCCAATTTTTCCGTGAAGTCATGCGGAACTTGGAATAGGGGAACTAGTGTTAAAGCACCAAGACGAGGTGGAGGCCTTGCAGGAGGTGAACTCTGTACGTCACAACCGGTGAGATCATCATATGCTGATTTCGGAATAACTGGTATCTCATCCATAAAAGTTTTTACATCAGCTAGATCGAGGCCTAAAACATCTGCAAAACGAACAATTTTTTTGCGACCAGGAGTTCCAGGAGGCGTTTTGCCTGTTTTTAAGGACGAGCATCGTCGTACTCGCTGCGGTTTATCATCATCTAAGTCATCATCTGTTTTGCATTCTACTTTTAATAAGGAAGGATCAATTTCAGGTTCTGGCGACGACTCCTTTTCATTAACAATTTCACTAGTAACTATTTCCGCCAATCCGTTATCTATTAGTATGGTTTCGTTCAAATTGTTTTCTTTGTTTTCATCAACACTTACCGTTAATATTTCTTCTACACCATCTAAACTTTTACAATCATTAATTGACAACTTCTCCACTGAATTTGTGATATGATTTTTGGAATTGTTCTCATCAAGAATTATTTCATCAATAGCATCCGAGGGATCGCTTTTAGCTGATTCAAATTCCGAGTCACTGTGTAGCGTAGATGTTTGTAGTTGTGAATTAAATCGATCTTGATCTATAACAGAAACGGGAGAAACAGCACAATCAATTTCATCATAGCTGTTTTGTCGAGCGCAACCCTCAAAAGTGATAGCTGAATACAAAGGCTTGTCAACGTGACCATTTTCTCTAGATGTAGGTTGTGTTTTAACAGGTGACTCCGTATAAAATGCCGTAGAAAATTTAAATCCATTTTTCCCATTTTCAGGTTGCTTCAGTAACAATTTACAATGTTCTTTGTGTTCTGTAGTAGATTCAACATCATAAAAAGGCAATTCTGTTTCTTCTTTTTGTTTATTCGGATAAGATGGCTCATAATTTTCAACTGGACTGGACGGACTCTCACACTCTAATTCAAAATCATAAAACGTGTCAAGGTCTTGTTGAGGTTGGGTAGAACTTGAAGGTCGATGTGTATTATTTTCACGAGTGAGCCAGGTATTTTCGCATTCATCGTCTTGTGCTGCGCCCAGGCTTTTGAGACGCGAATGTAAATCCCGGGCAAATGCGGCGGCGCGGCCGCGGCACGACATAGGCAATAAAGTCGTAAGGCCGCACTGGGATGCTGCGCGATCTCCACTCATCTGCGTCTGAAATTATTATAATACAAATGGTTACTTTATTGTTGAATACAATTTAATATATATATATATATATATATATATATATATATATATAAATGCCTATACATAATTTTCTTACATCAAGAAATTTATTAATAATAAATACTAGTATAATTGAATGCAAACGTTTTCTATATTATGCATCTTTGTGATATAAATTGTTATAAACAGTTCATTCGCGAGTCGTGACTATCATGAAAAGTGAATGTCAAGTGTGAACGACATCGATAAGATAATTTGTACTTGGTACTATGAATAGCGGCACTCATTAGTTTCTATTTATTTTAAAAATGGAATGTAAAAAAATTAAGAGCATAATATACATAATGTGCCTGTGAAAAGACAGCAAATCTTAAACATACATCATTTAATCATTAGGAGTTAAAATATAAACGTAACATATTATGTGTTGATAATAGTATGCAGGCAAAAAATGTATTGATCTTTGATTTAAATACTTAAAATATCTTAAATACTTAGAAAAACAAAGAAGAACTTAAAATACATTATTAGCTGGTTATAAAATGCTTTATTTCTTTATGCCATACATTTTAAGGAAAAAAAAAATATTTAATATGATGTTGTTGTTCAAGAAAATTGCTAAAAATATGATTGACAATGCCTTAGTTTTTGAAGACAGGAAATTGTTAAGTAACTTTATTATTATTATATTATTTTTAGTTTCACGTTGTATCCTGTATCTACGTAGAAGAGTAGGCAAAGGCAACCTAGGAACTTAGTGTTAAGACATTCCATTCCCATTAAAACACTACTGTTTCCCATTTTCTATTTACATCCAATTCTGGAGACGAGGAAATTATTAAAGAAGAGAAAATATTAAATAAGAATCTATTGTCATCAATCAATAGATGCATACATACGTATATAGTGTTGAAACAGTCTCCCCAAACAACAAAAGTGTTACGTAAGATTTCTTTTTAAAATTATGTCTCAATTGATACATATTATATGGGTAGCATTGTAAAATTGGCCTCAATTGGGCTGAATACGCATTTGTTTTAAGAGTTCTGGTTTGCCAGAATTTTAAAGGGAATAATTGAAAGATTATGTTTGTTCCACCGGTGCATTTAAATTAAACATAAATAGCTTCTTGTAATGCAATGACGAGAGCCGCCCACGACGCACGTCACATGATAGTAGCTCATGCCAAAAGAAATACGCGACGCTAGGGGGCGGATCTAAAATAATCTTTATACAGATGTCGATTTTATTACGGTTTCCTGCGGATATAGATTGAAAATTCTAGGAATATTTCACATGTAAAGGTTATGCATAGGTATAATAAAATGTTATTTTTTCGGGGCTTTTAAAGATTTTATAATAAAATCAGCTTCACGCTCACATACAGTAGGGTAGACAGAAGGAACCTAGTGTTAAGACACACACTATAAGTCACGTTCCCTCTGATCTACATTTGTGAAATTGGTACGGAACACTCGATGGGCGAATCCAACTCGCGTTTGACTGGTGTTTTTTTTATATCAACCGATAAGAACGAGTTATCTACCATAATTACTACATTAGCAATAGTAGACGTGATTGAGGTAGGTCAAGTATAAAATAATTGAATTTATTAAGAACCAACACACCTGTATATCTTCAATTACTTCTACATAATTAATCATAATAATGTCTTGCTAAGTCTTAAGAAATTAAAAAAAAAATCAGCTTCACGCTGTATCCCGCACACAGCAGGGTAGGCAGAGGGAACCTAGTGTTAAGACACTTCGTTCCCCACTTTCTGCCGAATTCTAGAGGCATTGCGTGTTGAGTGACAGAACTCAACGCCGCGCTTTGCCTCGACACCAGAGCGAAGAAATGGAAATATAAATTTAAGTAAATATTTCATCTCCTCGAGTGGGGATCGACCCACAACCAGTCGATTTTATAGTCACACTTCGTGCCGCTGCGCCATGACTGGCCTCAAGAAAACTGGCCTTAAGAAATTTAGAAGTGAAAAATGTAATAGTATAAAATATTAAAGATTACATAATAAAAAGACTCGTTTAAAATCAACGTCCATATACAGAGAGGGAAGATTACAAAGTCTAAAAGCATTTCAGCAGTCAGAAACAAATATTGTCTAACTTAAATACTCTGTTGTTGTTATAAACTTTTATTAAAATTAAATTTTAACATAAGTTTATAATATTTAAACATACCAAGAAAAAACAATTTTAAATATTCGGTAGTTCATTAGCTTATTATATCGGAGTACGTTGATTTTTAAATACATTTTGTAAGTCATATGGAAATAAAATTATATAAAGGTAAACTGTAGCTTATTACATCTTTAGTCGATAACGACCATTGCACGAAGTAGCTAAAAGATACAAAGTTGTATACAGACCTTCAATGTAAAACTGTAAACTCATTTAAAATATGAGTATAATACATTTATATGAAAATATATTATTTTTCTTTAATATATTTTGTATTGATTTACGAAATTTATACAAAAAAAATACTGTTCAGTTATGGGTTCAAATTCTACTAGATAGAATACTATTTAGAATATAATTTCTTAACTTCATAGTAGACGTCTGGTTTCTTAAAACGTGAAAGTTGCGTGTTGTCACTGATAAAGGACAATGGTCTGATATGACGTTTGTTTATACAAATAGATAAAACATCGATTGTAAACATTAGAAACTAGTATTACAGAGGCTCAACGAAGAATGTTGATAAAACGGTCACTGAACTCCATGATAAGACAATTGCGAATTACAGTACTGATATTGACAAATTTATAGCCACAAGCTCAGTAAGTCGCCAACAAAGTTTGATTTAAAAGGAGTAATAAGAAGCGACGGGGTTATTTCAACCATTTAAACTTATTTATTTTCATTTGTACTTAACATCAATAGATTAAAGTGCTTTTGTGCATTGTAAAATATTTCAGCACAGTTTTTTGATTAGTTGTTTATATTAACTATTTTAATTAAAATATTTATGGATGTTTTTTGTATTATTACAATAATATTTTTCATTGCTCGCAAGGAAGAAGATATAGCAATTGTTGAAATTATTTTAAAATGTTAATTAAACAAATTTCCAATTCAAAATAAGTTAATATTGAAAGAACAAACTGTAGCTGCTTGTATAACATATAAGTTACAATTTCCTATTGAGATTAATAGTTTAATAGTGGTTAGACAAGAGGAACATAACAATTTATATGGTCCGATGCACTGTGGTAATTTTATATTAAGAAAGAGGAAGGTATATTCAGATTTCAGGTGTCATTGCCAAGCACGTGGCTATTAGTTATTTTAGTTTCCATGAAGTATGTCTGGATGCGTCTCCGTAGTATTTTAAAACGAAAACAGTTTAATAATCATGGTATTGAAGAGTCACTATTAAAAAATCTATTGAAGCAATCATTTATACTTTATAAAAAATGCAAAAACATTTTTTTTTATAGATAACCAAAAGTGTTGTAAGCTGTAGGTATTTTTTATCATAATATATTTATCGATTATGTTAGTCAGAAAATATATTAAGAAGGTTTTATGACATATGAATAACAAAAAAATTACGTTATCGATTACATGGAAAGTGATACACAAAGATATAACTGTGTACAGGTTTTGTTGAGTAAGCTATTTTAAGAAAAAATATTACTCAGATACTCGAATGCTGAAGAGCTTATAAGATATTAAATGTTCATATCATTTAATTTTCATGTATATGTCGCATTTAGAGAGATAAGACACTGCAGAGATCAATAAATCGTCATGAAACTCTATTCTCTACTTTTGTTCATTTAGTGTCGTAAAATATTCACTTTGTGGTTTCCCTTTTAGTGTGTTAAAACTGCTACAATTCACATATATTGTACACAAAAGATACATAAGTACTACTTCAGACGATTTTGAACATTATAAATATAGCAGTTCTTCAGAAAGCGGATTGGAATTTGAATCCAGGCCGTCAGACATGTACCAGTTCCTTCATGAAACACGACAGCGTGACAATGTCCCAATGTCAAGTGACGTTCTTACTGTTTCATAATATTGAAAAGTACAATAGATTTTTTTTTATTTTAAGAAATTAGTCCACGTTATTCACATTAATATAGACATTTACATTTTCGATTTTTAAGGCAGAAAATGTATCGTAAACAATTCCGAAATAGAAATAGATGCCTCTAAGCATAGATATGGCCCTTGGCATTGTAGTCGTAATGTAATAGAATTACCTACACTGGCTGAACGAGTATGACCGCTGCGTGCCCTCTGCTATCGATGCGCACATTTTAAAATTTTTATGTTAAAGATACTGTTTATTGAAAATAATATATATATATAT